>PVIC010008331.1:0-48601 GCA_004025085.1 Thryonomys swinderianus | reverse complement strand
GCCCAAAAGATGGCGCTGAAGGAGTAGGTCAAGTGGTCTATATCCGCTGAAAAGCAAGTCTATATTTAGGCATTGCCTGATCAGCCAGTTCGCTTCCGCTGTATAGCCGCCTATCCCAGAATGCCACGTGTCCTTCAGGCATTGGCTGATGACTAGGTATATATATACTGGGAGAGACCTGAGAAGACCTCTTTTTTTTGTTTTTGCTCGAGCAAAGGATCCTGAATAAAACAGCAGAAAGAAGAGTTCGCGGTCGCGTCTTCCTTGCTGGTCGAGGGGGAAGCGACAACACATTATCTGGTCTCTCCTGTTACAACTCTGATTTCATTCTGTACCCTTAACTGCCCACTCACTTTGTCCTATATGCAGATGTCTGAGCTGCTTCCCTCACTGACAGGAGAATACAGCAAGCAGTTAGTGCTACTGACAGTGTACCATTGATTCTTCCCATTGACTAGATGTCTCCCTCATGTTGTAACCAGCTCATTTCCATCCAGCACTGCCCTAACCTAGATGTCACCGCCTCCTTTATGAAGCTGACTGCTCACCGTAGTAGAAGTGGCAGCAAATTTCCATCCTCAGCTCCACCGAAACCAAAGCTTAAATTCTTTATTTTTTCTTCTGGTATTCATCAGATACTACCATACTACACAGTTCTCCTTTGTGGGTTTATATTTTCCTGTTAGCTTTTCCCTCATTAGAACACAAACAACACACACTCAAAAAAAAAAAAAAAAGAGCTACTGTCTTTTGTTTGACGATGCATCTAAGTTTCCTAGAACAACTTCTGTTTACAGGCTCTCAGTGACTCGTGGGTACTAATCTTCACCACTGCCCCCTCGACTAAGCAGAAGTAAGGTCTGTTCTTCAGTAGTTATGTTTAATAATGTCATTGCAACTACTGCTCACACTGATCCTTCTTACAAGTTAATTCAGATTGCTTTCCTATGATTGACTACACTGTAGGGTTAACACTCTCATAAAAGATTTAATAGGTAGTTAGAGAAGATAGTTTGGTACAGGGGAAAATAAGGCTCTGTGAGACAAGTTGCATCTTACAATTTTGGGAAATAGTTCTCTCATTAGCTCTTATACTTTGAGGATAAGATCTCTTCAGTGAGTGGGAAGCACAGTAGAAAATTTCTAAAACTTTTCAGGGCTTACTTCTCATTCTTGTTGTGATGTTCAGGTTTGATGGTGACAACTTGGCTGTGTTAGGAGCTCCCGGGGGACTAGTTAGTCACATCAATCATTTCTAGGTGTGCCTGGGTAACCATGGAAGCATGACCTTTGGTGCTCTATTTTGTGGCCCCTTCCTGTCTCGTATGATTTCCCTGCTCTGTCCCCTGGACACTAAGGCCTCTTTGCTCCATCATGCCCTTCTGCCATGTTGTTCTTACGTTAAAGTCCTTATAGCTTGTATGAATTGCCTGAGAATATGAGCTAAATGGGCCCTCACCTCCTTTAATTACTGATGGCTGGTATTGTGTCAAAGATATGGGAAGGGTGACTAAAGCATTCGGCAAGGGAATAGGCACATGGACTTGTATTGTAACCCAAGGTAGTGTGGGGGGAGTCAGTAGGGATGATAAGGTTAACTGCCACCCTTAAGAAAATTCAGTGCTAATTACCATGTGACCTCATCATCTATTCTGACAGGTTGGCCCCGAGGATGTCTGAAGCAAGTAGCAATCCAGATGTAGAGCCAAACATTGCATCTTTGCCTGAGAAAATTAAGACTTCAGGTGCTTGTATGCCAGTGATTTGGTGGATGTGTTTATTTCTATAGAAATAAAGGAAATGGTTTTTATTTATGTATCCAAATTTCTAGCTCAAAATTCTAGTGTGATCCAAACAGATCAGGACCTCTGAGCATCTCAGAGAACATCACACTTATTGGTTTCCTAGGCAACAATATGCCAACAGGGCATTATGCACAGAAGGTTCTAGCTTTTGCTGTAAAGAATGGGGGAATATTTAAAATTAGCTATCAAGCATTATCATTTTAGTGAAGCTTGATATTAACACTATCACTATGGGTCTGCTGAAATTTTCCCCATCATGCAAAAGGCTAATTGCTCCACCTTACATCTATGATCAAGAAGAATGTGCATGTCTACTAGATCTCCAGGACACCAATGGCAACACATGGCACATGGGAGCATTTATGATCTGGTACATATTCTAGGACTATGTATAATATCCACTTTTGAATAGGAGTGATTGGACTAGAGACATACTCTGATCAAGCCTAGGTTGTGGGTGTCTCATGGACCATTAGAAACCATCACATTGGCAGTATCAGAGCCAACAAAGAGGCAACATGGTGTTGATGCAGAACTCCACTGGGAAAATCACAGAGCAGGTCCATTGTGCCTGGAGTAAGTCATTGACATCTGTTGCAGTAGATTATATACCTGTTAAAAAGTAATTATAGAGAGCTACTAGTCCTGGTAGGAATAAGACACTCAACTATAGGGTGCCAAGTTATCCTGCATTTCCTTTCTGTGTCACACTGTAAGGATGATTATCGCTAGCTCATTATAACATAGAAATGGAACTTTAGGAAAAGAAGAAACAAGTGACTTTCATTAAAGCCAGTGCATTATAAGTGTGTCTGCTTTAGATCATATCTGCAGTCAATAAAAACAGTATTTTAGTGGGCCGGAAGGTTAGCTCAGTGGTTCCGGCGCCTGCCACGCAAGCGCAAGGACCTGAGTTCGATCCCTGGTAACCACATATAATGCTGGACGTGGAGACACACCCACCAACAATCAACGCCACATACCACAATGCCGGACGTGGTGGTTCACGCCTGTAATCCCAGCACTCGGGAGGCAGAGACAGGAGGATTGCTGAGTTTGCGGCGGCTTGCCTGGGCACCATAGTGAGCTCAGGGCCAGCCTGAACTACAAAGTGAGACCCTGTCTCCAAAAAAAGCAAAAAAATACAAAAATAATTTTAAAAACACAGTATTTTAGTTAAAAATTCCAGAGACTGGGAAGCTTATAAAGAGAAGAAATAATTATTTGTAAAAGCATTTAGCTATTGTTTTGGAGGCTAAAGCCAAGATCAGGAATCTACATGAAGAAAGGTCTTATAAATGCTCAAAACATGGTACAAAGCAGAAAGGTAAATAGTTGTAACCAGATAAGACAAAAAACACAAATGATGATTTCACTTTATAACAACTTACTCTTAAAGTAACTGATCCTATCCTGCAAGAACTCCATTAGTTCTCTGTAATCATTTCACTACTTCATAAAATTTCCAATTCCTCTTACACTGCTACATTCGGAACCAAATTTCAACTTGAGTTTGAGAGGGGATAAAACATATTTTGACCATATCAACAAGGCAAGAAGTTAATCGTGCTCAACTAATAGAGAAAGAAAAATCCAAGTTTAATGTAGAAAAAGATGAACTCAGCATATTATTCCAAGCCAAAAATAGCTAATGATCCCATGATCACCAACACAGGTGTCATCTTTCTTTTTAAATCGAATTCTTTCTTGGTACATTTTATATACAGCTCACAATCATATACAATATTGGGAAATTTATACCAGTATATGACACAAGTTAATTCTCATTTTTACCCAAATCCCTACCCCCCACAACCCCTACCTCTTATATACATGCTCTTTCATTTTCTTTCTGAATCATATTTATTCTTTCCCCTCATTATGTTTCCACACCAAATTCCCTGGATATTTCCTATTTTACAAAAATTTTCACACATTCTAGAATTCATTTACATCTACAGGTTCTCATACCAAAGAAAAGATCCTTTATTTGCATATCTGTGATCTATTTTTTCACTTATGAGTGTGTCCTCCAGGTGTATCCATTTGCACTTAAATGAATGAAACTTGTTTTATGGCAGAGCAATACTCCTTTTCATAAAAATACCACATCTTCCTTATCCAGTCTCCAGGTGATGGGCATTTGGGTTGTTTCCAAGATTGGGCTATCACGTACTGAGCTGCTATGAACAAGGGTGAACATATGTCTTTCCAATGTCAAGTGCCATCTTAATGCAGCGATGAAAGAGTATTTTCATTTTGAGTGAAGCATCAAGCAATTATATAAATCAACTTGATTAAACAATGTGTGTAAAGGTAAAGTAGCTTGAGTTGAGAATGTAATGGACTCATGGTCAGTGACAGATGACTGACCACTTAAGGACCTGAAAGAAACAAGACATTTTAATATTTACTTAGCATTCCCAGTGAAAATGTGTTTTAACCTGAATTTAATTCCTGATAGATTTTGTGAACTGAAGTCTATGTAACCATATATAAGTCTAAAAATGAGTAATTTTCAAACTGAAATTTCCAAAGCACTTGAAAATTTTGTCATAGAAATTGTTATTTAATTTTGTGGATGGCCAAGTCAAATGATAGTCATTATATGGAGCTCTGATGTTGTGCAGAAATTAAATAATCATCTGGGAATATTTTACCCGAAGTAATTATCGACTGGTAGCTGTTGTCTTTTCCCCAGTTTCTGCCTGAGTTGGTTGTTAATATTCTCTTTTGCAATTTGTCTTACTTTATGACCTTCTGGAATGTGGTATTTTTTTCATAACTTCAATCTTGCTTACATATTTCCACAAATGCAAGCTTATATATATTGTGTGTACATCTATATTGAAGCCTTCAATGTGTTGTTTAATTAAATAACTTCAAAGGGACTGTGTACTATTTTTCCCCATACTGCTCATCTGAAGTTATCTCAAGTAAAATGGTCCTTAAAGATTTTCAGTGAATAATCTCAAACATAAATAATACTTGAATATTTGTTTTTAATGTCAAATAATACAAATTTGTCAGTGTAGGTAGAGGTATCTTTAAATGAACATTGGCAAGTTTATATAAGTGTTGAAGTTTAAAAGATAATCATAGTTCTCACAGAATTTTGGGAAATAAGCTAAAAGCTATAATCATATAGTTCATATTACCTGTAATTTGGATTTGGGAATTTGTTTTTGTTTGTTTGATCTGTTCACAGGTGAGCAAAATATTATGTAATAACAGGTTTGGTTCCCTAAATATTCTAAATGTATTTTCAGGAATATAAGATAATACATAAGCTTTTTAGTTACTTAATAATAGGGTTTTCTCCCAAGTTTAGAAAATATTGTAACTTTGCATTATCTCTGGAGGCTGTAATCCAGAGAATTTATCCCTTCCCTGTTTTCTCTACAACACAGGAATGTCCCTATGAAAGTTTAGGGTTCTTATTCTGTCATGGATTTGCTAATTCTTTTAACCATATGAATGTTTTTAAATCTTTTCCTATTTTAACAACTGGAAAAGGAGAATATTTTATAGAAGGAGATATTTAATAATATCTAATAGAGATTGCAGTGAATTATTTTTGGTTTTCTGGTAGCCCAGGCTAGCCTCAAACTCAGCAATCCTCCTGTCTCTGCCTCCCAAGTGCTAGGATAATAGGCGTGAGTCACCACATGTGGCACTGAGATTGCTGGTGGGCATGAATTACCATGCCTGGTAATTGGTTACCAGAGATCGAACCAGGGACCTTGCACTTGCTAGGCAGGGACTGGAACTACTGAGCTAAATCTCTGGCTCTTGATTTTGATGTTTTTAGTGAGTGATACTCTACCCACTTTATTAATGTTTTGTTTTCATGATTCTAAATTGAATCAGTTTATGACTTTCAAACTTGCCAAGTTAGATGTTTTAAAATATTTAAGCTATATACTAAGATTTTTTTTATAAATTGAATTCTTTATTGGTACAATTTATATACACCTCAAAATCATGTATAACATTGGGGAATTTGTACCAGTATATGACACAAGTTAATTCTCATTTTTACCCATATCCCTACCCACCCACACCTCCTCGCCCCCTTTATACATGCTCTTTTATTTTCTTTCTGTATCATATTTATTCCTTCCCCTCATCACATTCCCACACCAAGTTTCCTATAGAAATTTTGCACTCTATAAAAGCTGTCCTACTTTCTAGAGCTCATTTGTACCTACAGGTGTACATGCCAAAGAGAAGATCCGGTAATGGTCTATCTGTGATCTATTGATTTCACTTATTAGTATATCCTCCAGGTGTCTCCATTTGCACCTAAATGGATCGATCTTGTCGTTCTTTATGGCAGAGTAATACTCCATTTTATTAAAAAAAAACCCACATCTTCTTTATCCACTCTCCAGTTGATTTTAATAACTTTCAAACTTATGTTATAACTAAATTGAAAGACCTTGTTTAATGAACTTACACATTTACAAAATCAGCCAGCTAAGACATGTAAGTGGGAGATGTAAGACTTATGTGGAATACTACATTAGATGAAAGCCTTGTCAGTCAAACCAATTCAATTCAGTAACTTGCAACTTATTCTTGACTATCAGTTATATATCCATTTCTAAATTAAATGATTATTCTGCATAGAACATTGGTTAGAGGAAAGATAATGAAGGTGACTGAGACATTAAACTGCCTTCTGAAATATACTATCAAGTTATTATAAGTTCAAAATAAATAACAAAATGTGTTTTACTTCCTACTAGGCACTAGAGTATTTTCTAGACTTAAATCATTTTCTGAGGCATATCAGTTTAAAGATGAATCCCACAAGCAAATCCTGAAAATTCCTCTGAAATTTTCTTAAAATCATCCTGAAAAATTGAAGAAAATGTATCAGTGAACTCCAGACAGTGAGGTTCCATCCTGAACTTAAAGTTGGCTGTTAACTAAATCTGAGGCAATTTTCTATCCTCTATAAGGGCAAAGAAGTTTAAACAAAAAGCCAGCTGCCAACACTGAAATACTTCTGTCTACATTATATCAGATAACACAGTATTCAATCAAAATCCAAAGGGAAATAAAGTGAATTGAAGGAGGCTTGTGGTTACTTATTGGCAAAGAATATGTAGTCACAGTACATAAAACATTGTGGAAAAAGGGATTTTTAGAAAATGGTTGAAATTTGCATCTTTTTGGTTCTCTGATCATTTGTACTCTACATATAGAATGTCAGTCACAGTGGAGCTGAAGTCATTCCCACCAAGTTCCCAAAATCTATCAGGGAAAAGGGGGAGCCTGGACCCTTTGTCAATTGCTAGCACCTACAAACACATAAATCTTTTTTTATTCAACACAAAGAAAGAGGCTGGAAAACAAAAACTGAAAAAATAAAGGAAAAGGAAGTTGATTTTCATAATGTGAGTAAACTTTTCTAACCAACCTTCTGGGAAGCAAGAAATACAATAGAAATATACTTGCCACTTTTAGAAGAATACAAGGAAAGTACTTCAAAAGTTATCAAGGGAAGTTATGAAGAAATAGTAACCGGATGCAATGTGAGCCAAATATCTGGAAAAATGGTAAGAGAAAATTAGTGATTCCATAACAATCTTTTTTCACCTTTTCTTTGCAATACTCTTGGAGTTCAAGGGAAGAAAATTATACCTGTGGCTTCAATGAAAGTTGGAATATGAGCAGGCAACAGAGAGATTTTATAGGAAGCAAATTGTTAAAATACCCAGAGTTCTGGAAGAAAAATGATTAAGAGGTTTATATTATCTCCACAGTGTACTTGAACCTAGAGACTTAATTAAAGTTCTAATTTGAAAGCATGACCCAATTTGGAAAACTTTCCCTCA
The DNA here is from genome assembly GCA_004025085.1 of Thryonomys swinderianus. NCBI lineage: Eukaryota > Metazoa > Chordata > Mammalia > Rodentia > Thryonomyidae > Thryonomys > Thryonomys swinderianus. Next base: position 40,950 of record PVIC010008331.1, on the reverse strand, counting down.
AGGAGTAAGAAGCCTATTTTTATATACAAATTCTTTTTGCTTAATGGAGAAAGGACCAGTCTGAAACAGGAACTCCTAAAGACTGGCACAATCTGGTTGTAGTGTTTGACTACTGGCATAGAAAAATATTTCCATAGGAAAATATTCCATAGAAAAATACACCACATTGCTCGTGGTAAGGAGCGTGTCACAGAGGCAAGAGAACGTTTCCTAGAGAGGAGAAGGTTATGTTTCAGAGGTGACAACTTGATACTTAGCAAGTGGACTAGCTTTTATCTATAGGTTAACAGCAAGTTGATGCTGGAGAGGTGATATAATGAAGGAGGAAACCCAGGCTGGTCCATATCTATTTAGGGCCACAGTAAAGAAGGATATAGTTAATTAAGGGTGAGTAACAAAAAAGAAAGGGCAACAAAATATCGGATGTGTGAGGTTTACAACCAGATGCTACAATAGCAATGAAAGAAGTCTGAGATCTTGAAAGTCACACTTTTGAGGAAAATTTACTAAACAAAGGAATATATTATGGAAAATAAACTATTACCATAAAGCATGCAAATTGTATTTTAATACTGTGATATTAGTATGTACTAGAGATTACTGGAGCATAAATACCTTCCCCTTATCTGGAAAGAGCACTAAAACCAATTACATATAAGTTCCTCCTAGATAATTTACATTTAGTGGAAACCCATTCACAGCCAATTCACAGAGACCCCATTTTAGGTAGATAGTGCCACAGAGGCATATAGACAGTAAAAATTTATATAGCAGCATTCAGCACATATCCGATGAATATTTTACTATACATTTGACAGAGGTAGACCACTCGATCTACAATGAACAGAATACAGTTACTATGAGACACAGTTTGACACTGTCCTAAAACTTTGGAAGCAGAAACCTCCACTTATATTGTCTTCGTCGTTCAGAAAATTTATTTAATCTTCTTATACTTTAGTTATTCTTTTTTTTTTTTTTTTTTTTTTTTTTGCTTTTTGAGACAGGGTCTCGCTTTTTAGTTCAGGCTGGCCCTGAGCTCACTATGGTGCCCAGGCAAGCCGCCGCAAACTCAGCAATCCTCCTGTCCCTGCCTCCCGAGTGCTGGGATTACAGGTGTGAGCCACCACGTCCCGCATTGTGGTATGCGGTGTTGATTGTTGGTGGGCGTGTCTCCACGCCCAACATTCTGTGTGGTTACTGGGGATCGAACTCAGGTCCTTGCTCTTGCGAGGCAGGCGCCGGAACCACTGAGCTAACCCTCCGGCCCTAGTTATTCATTTTTAAAATGTAAGAGAAACTATTTCTGACTATATTTTTTATATTTACATACATGGCATTTATGTGTATATCTATATCTGTATATACTTATATATTTGTATTTATAAGGATAATTATTCATTATTATAATTACCCATTTATATTATTATACGATCACCTTTAAAATAGAGAATATTTTATACACATTCATAGGATAGCAACTATCTGTATAAGTATGTGTGTATGTACTCTACTGTATGCATTTCCACATTTCTGTGTTGGTGAATATCTATGCACATATATGATGAACATATGTATATATAAACGTGTATGTATGTAAGCACATATTTATGACAGCCAGCTTAGAGAAAGGTATAAAACAATCATGTCATCATCACATTTTATTAGCTTACATAATGTATAGAATATTTAATTACATTTTTAATATAGAAATTTTGAACTTCATAGGCATAGATTTTTGTAGGATATCAAAGGGTATCATGTTGGTGAGAAAGCATGAGATAATTTTGCCTTTGTTTAGATGTTTTTCGAGGACGGGGAAATAAAAACATTATCATTTAAAGAATGAGCTTGGAAAAATCAAGGATAGTGGTGCGCTCAATGTGGTTCACAGAGAAATAGGAGTTAAATGGCAGGCTTCATTCTATGTGGAGTTTAGTGACACTTTATACTAAATCGAATGATGCTCCTATTGAAGCACTTAGAGGTTTTAAAATTCTTTTCTTCAGAGTGATTAGAATACTGAATTGGTAAGTATCTTTAGTGGTTTATCATGTTGTCAAATTGATTTGATGTCAGTGTTCTTATCTGGAAATGAATCTATGTCAGTCTTAAAGTCTAGTCTTAATAACAGTCCTTACTTTCAAACTGAGCTAAATTCTCCCTCTTATTATGCCAAATTAGTTGAAATCTTTCATGCAAAATATTATTCAAGAAGGTCTTTTAAACACCAAGTGTTTAATACCTTTAATTCTTTCAGTACAACTAAGCTATAGTCTCAACTGTACAAGCTACTGCTTAAGTACCTGTGGATATATTTGATCTTTAAAGTTCTTTGTAAATACAAACTTCTATGGTTCTGTGTGGTTTTAAAAATGATTAGAGGTTTTATTCTGTCAAGTCTGAGTTCTTAGTGGTATAGCTCATTGTCAGATGTTCTTGATATCCATTTTCTTGCCTGGAAACAGGGTCAATAAAAAATAGACTAAACAAACCTTTTTACTTAGTAATTTTTTTTTTTCTTTTTGGAGACAGGGTCTCGCTTTGTAGTTCAGGCTGGCCCTGAGCTCACTATGGTGCCCAGGCAAGCCGCCGCGAACTCAGCAATCCTCCCGTCTCTGCCTCCCGAGTGCTGGGATGACAGGCGTGAGCCACCACGCCCGGCATTATATGTGGTAACCGGGGATCAAACTCAGGTCCTTACGCTTGTGAGGCAGGCGCCGGAACCACTGAGCTAATCCTCCGGCCCTTTACTTAGTAAATTTTGAGTTTGAATAGTCTGTTTAGAATCTGTGCTTTATATTAGCATGAATAAAGACAAACAGGAGCTTTAAAATCCTCCAAGGAGAAGTAATTCAACAACAAATCTAGAATGAGAGTCTCACGAATGGGGCAAATTGTAAATTTGTAAATTTTTCAGTGGAAAAATCCTTTTCCATCTTGTCTTCCACCCACCTAAGTGTGGGCTTTGAGTTTTTATTTCCTATATTGTAATATATTTTTAATTTGATGCCATATTTTCAGATTCCATAAGCAATTTATTTTTGTTTTCTTCTTTATTTTGTGTTCTGACAACTGAATGTTAGTTGTATATTAGCCAGTTGTTTTGTTCTTTAAAGATATTACCCGATCTCCCAGACTATAGACATATTGTAGGAATAAACCACAGATTTCATTTGGGAAATCCATGGGAAACAAAAAGAAAAAAATTGTCCACTGCTGCTGCCAGCAGACCAAGGTAGGTATCGTAATAAATGTGAGGCAGTAAAGCAGCGTGCTCGCGTCACAAAGGGAAATGATTGGGGGGGGGTTACTTCACGATTGATCAGTCATCATTTATTTCCCAAGCTCTCAAGATGTTATTTGCATTCATCATTTTCTTTCATTCATCATTTATTTCCATTCATTCTCCCTTACCTGCTTTTACTCCTGCTTGAATTCAAGAGGCATTTGTATGTCCCTGGCAAATATCAGAACTATATTGGATTTGGAGAGTGATGATAAGTATGTTATCTATAATGGACTGGGTGGGCATGAACAGGAAAATGCATTTCTCTGCAGCTAGGTGATAAATTCAGTAAGAGATTGGGTTTCACCTCCTTACCTTGCACATCTGCGAAGTTTCCTCAGTATCATGCATCCTGGATTTCCTACTGAAGCACCGCTGTTACATCACTCAGTGTCTTCACACCTGGACACCTTTGTATCTTGCCTAATTTCCTCACTGTGACCTTGCATCATGTGTCCTAAACAAATAAATATAAAGACTCTTTTCTGTGACCATCAGGTAAGGAAGCTAGCATTTGAAGGTGGTGTACTCGATATCTCCTGAATTTTAATGCCTCATTTTATCTTCTTATTTTTGTCTGATGAGCAAAGTTACCCAGTGCTGAGATTGTGATACATTAAATCAATATACGGCTGAACTATGAAATTGAATAGAAGCCTTAGGGCATGGAATTCAGAATTTTTTTTTTTGTTAGCTGTATGTTTGTCCTTGGGCAGCTCAGAACATTTCATCTTCTGCAAATTGGTCCTAATATATGAATTCTCTCTTATAGGGATGTTAGTTAAGAAAAGCTTATGAAAACAAAACTCCATACTGAGTCTTCAGGATCTGATGTGGAAACCATTGCTGTATAAATGATTAAAATATTTATGCTATATTCCTAGCAGGGGGATACCAGGGTCAAATTGGACCCCTAGTCCTAGTTTTCTGAGAAATCTCCACACGGATTGCCATAATGGTTGCACAAGTCTGCAATCCCACCAACAGTGGAGAAGGGTTCCTTTCTTCCCACAGCCTCACCAGCATTCATTCTTGGTTGATTTTGTGATAGCGGCCATTCTTTGTGGAGTGAGATGAAATCTCAGTGTTGTTTTCATTTGCATCGCTCGAATGACCAGTGATGTGGAACATTTCTTCATATGCTTCTTGGCTGCTTTGACTTCTGCCTCTGAGAGGTATCTGTTCATTTCAGATGCCCATTTTTGAATTGGGTCTTTAAATTTGGGGAGGCTGATCTGTTTGAGTTCTTTGTATATTGTAGATAATAGCCCCCTGCTAGGAATATACCCAAAAGAATTTAAAAACTCACATTGGTAAGACAAATGTACACCCTTGTTCATAGCAGCTCAGTTCGTGATAGCTCAATCTTAGAAACAACCCAAATGCCCATCAACAGGAGAGTGGATAAAGAAGATGTGTTTTTTTTAATAAAATGGAGTATTACTCTGCCATAAAGAATGACAAGATTGATCCATTTAGGTTCAAATGGAGATACCTGGAGGATATACTAATAAGTGAAATCAATAGATCACAGATAGGCAAATTCCAGATCTTCTCTTTGACATGAACACCTGTAGATGCAAATGAGCTCTAGAAAATATGACAGCTTTAATAGAGTGGGAAATTTCCATAGGAAATTTGGTGTGGGAATGTAATGAGGGGAAGGAATAAATATGATACAGAAAGAAAATAAAAGAGTATTTATAAAGAGGGTGGGTAGGTGTGGGTGGGAAGGGATATGGGTAAAAATGAGAATTAACTTGTGTCATATACTGGTACAAATTCCCCAATGTTACATGTGGTTGTGAGATGTATATAAATTGTACCAATAAAGAATTCAATTAAAAAATATTTATGTTAAATAAATGAATAAGGAAACACTTTAAAAAGTATAACATGGTATACAGTGTACACATCACAATTTATCATTTATCTATAACGTGCATTTAGCAGTGTTTGGAATCTTTGGAAAAATAGCTTCTTAGAGTTCTCTTTTCAGGCTCGGATATTAAATTGGTTCAAGGATAATAATGACATTATGCAAAGAGAACTGAAATGCTGGGATTTGATATTCATGCACAGACATTCCTACCACACTAGCCAGGGGCATGACACATTCATGCATCAAGATAATGGAAGAACACTGACAATGATGAAGATGAATACTGTGATTTTAGGCATGGATAGACTTGCATTTTCAACCATTAAAATATAGGTGATCCAAAGTGTCAGCCAAGGCAGCCTGAACATTGCTTGACAATTGCATATCTGGCTATATAGGAAAAACTCAGTATTCTTATTTGGTTATAAGAAGGGTTTTCCAAGTTGATTATTGCTATAATGACTATTTTGTGTAATATCAGCAAATGACTTAGCCAAAAAATTTGATGTACACATTTCCTTTCTGATTTGCTTTTCTGGGGTTTATGAAAACTAACTTTGGTTAGGAACACCTTGAAATAACTAACTGGTTTTTATCGTCAAAATTTTGAAGATTAGAACAATGCTCTTATCATCTTCTGGTGTTTAAAGTGAGATCTGAAATCAGGCTACTCTTCAAAGGTACATTTTTTTTTTTTGAGACAGGGTCTCGCTTTGTAGTTCAGGCTGGCTCTGAGCTCACTATGTAGCCCAGACAAGCCTCGAACTCAGCAATCCTCTTGTCTCTGCCTCCCTAGTGCAAAGGTACATTTTGGAACAACACAGTTTAGACAGGGAGAATCTCAATATCTCTGACATAGTTTAAAACATTCTTTACATGTTGATTTCAGCTTGACTCTTCAGTTACATGAACCAAGCCAAACATTTGGAGACTCTGTGAGTATTTCACACATCTACATATTTCACTTATATATCCCTAGTGACTAGAAAAATTTTTTGGCACTTAGCACATGCTCATTACAGAAGGGCTGAATTCATGAAGGTGCCAACAGCCTCTTCATTACCAATACAAATGGAACCTTTACAGTCCTCACTTCAGTGCAGTGTCAGATTCTTAAGGTGTGGTTCAAATCTCTTTGTCCTGTGGAAACCTCCTTATATTTTCAAGATGGACCTTGTGTGTGGTTTCTCCTATACGAGAAACATAGAATATAAATGGAGAGCAAAATAGCAGATAGTCAATAGAAAATAGGGACATAGCCCTTATGCAAATAGGAAGGGGAAAAAAAGGCGGAAGGAGGGAGGAAAGGCAAGAGATGAAAACAGGACTGAGATGTGTTATGTGCATATACCAACTTCGCGTGAGGGATGTCATCATTATGTGGAGCAAATATGTGTTAATAAAAAATGAAAACTGAAGAAAGAGGAATTGGAGCTCATAGTGATGACTCAGTAGCTGAGTGTATAGAGAAATCATATGTAAAGGACACTGTTTACTTTCTTCTTGCTGTAGAAATGTAGATAATCCATGATTCATAATTCTAAATCAATGGTAAGCTACTTGTTATACCTGACATGGTGTATACACTGTAATTTTCACATCCTGTGAGACTTAAGGACAGGTATCTCAAGTTCAGGCTTCACATGAGCAATTTAGAGTCCTAATGAGAGCCTTTCATAAAAAGGGATGGAGATATAGCTTGTGGCAAAGGCCATAGATCCATCATTAATTAAAAAAATAAAAATAATATATTATTGTATATATTTACTCACTGGTGAAACATAATATATTTTGGGTATCTAAGTTACTTGTCTTATTGCTAAAGCAAAATATCTAACACTCAAAGTTAAAGGGGAAATTATTTGTTTGGTTCACACTTTGTAAAGATTTTAGTCTTAAATTGGCTGGCACATGACAGAGGGGCAACGGTTCTTTGTGGTGTGAAATGGTAAAAGCAACAAGGGACCTTAACAGTCTCTTTCTGCTCTTTTTGTCCTATTCAGACTAGTTAGGGTGGGTAGCACCCAAATCCTTAATCCCAGTCTCCTCATGCCCAGGACTGCAGCATGAATTCATCATATTCTAGATGCTGTCACCTAACTTGGTTGACAAAGCCCTAACCAAGACTGTATTAGGATTTGGGTGGATAACTAAACAGAAGCTGTAATGATTTCTAAAATATAGAAAACATGGAAAAAGAAATATGCAAAAGTCTCACCTCCTCCAGAGATCTACCTCAAAATGTCAAGATACCTTTTCCATTCTGTGTTTCTTCAATATAATTGTGGCAGAGACAGTGAGGAGAAGGGTAAGTAAAAATAGAAGAGAAATAATTTCTCAAGTGTTTTTTTTCTTACAAATTGTGTATTCACTTAAGAATATATCATATACATGTTTCACATCATTGTACTGCCACACATTTCTGCTACATTATTATCTGGACATAACTACATTTTTCATACTTATTTGTACATGTTCCCCAAGTGCACATAACCATAGCAAACACTCCGATTATCCTACAAGTAGATTTTTTGAGATATTAAAGTTGAGTGAATACCATGATTTCCAATAGGCGACATAATGGGATGTTAATAAAATAGAGAAAATAACCCAAACACCCTGCTCCTCTGGTTTTCTTAGCATGCCCAATGGCTTTTTCAGGTCTATGCACCTAATTAATAGGCACTGGCAGTTCCTTACCACAAGCTGAACTCTTTTGGTATCTAACGCACATTGTCATTGTCAAACTGCAAACTGGCTTCTCACCTTTGACTTTCTGAACACCTTTCTCCGAGACACTCCTAACAAACTCAAAAGCCAGACAAAAAAATTAAGTCATACTTCAGTTAAACATTGCTATTTGCTTATTCAGGACACTGAAGATAAAGACTTCACTCCTCCTCTTACCTTTGAAGGGTCTGTGAGACCTGATCCTATGCATTTCTCCAGCATCATCACACACCCATCCCCCCTCACACTCTCACCACGTTAGGCTCCTCTCTGTTCTCTTTGTTACGGTCTTTCCCAGATCTCTATCGCACTCTGCCTCCAGAATGTCAGACTTCTATCTCATTCTCCCTGTGGCTTAGGTCATTTGTTCACTTAATTCTTACATACCTTAAGGAACTCAGTTTAAAAGCTCATGCCAGGAAGACATTTTCCCTCATCCTCAAACAAGAGACTGTCTCCATTGCATTCACACCGACAGGTATCTATTTGGCCACTGGTGGAAATTTTACTTTTCCACTTTGGATTATTTTTTGTATGTTATTATCATAAAAATATCTTCCCAAAGGTAATACAGACTCTATGATCCTAAGGGTTTTATTTAGGGCATTATTATATCAGTGATACACAATATGATGCCTTATATAGAAATTTTGTCTGGTAAACATTTATTATCCTGTCAAAATCTTTAGGGAGTTGAATTCTAACCTACTAATAGAATGGACAGAAAATATCTATCTGTTAATCTATCTATCTAATCATCTATCTAAAATCTATCTTTTTGGCTTGTGAAAGGATAGGGAGTTCTCTGGGTCTTCTGTTTGCAAGCTCATGAAGGAAGAGAGCTGAAATTGTAACTCCAGGTTGAGTCTGAACAGCTGAGAAACAGCACTGCTCCCAGTGCTGCCCATTCTAAACTGAGAGCAGAAGACCAGTGTCTCAGCTCAGAAGCAGGTAGAGTAACTTTCCCTCACTTTACCTTCTATTCTCTCTAGGATGCCAACAGATTGGAGTGGGGTGTTCTCATGTTGGCAAAGGTGATCTTCTTTATTTAGTCTGTACATTATAATGTTTACCGCTTCCAGAGATTTCCAGACAGACACAACCAGGATGGTGTCTACTCAAATATCTGAGCATCAATGGTCAGTTAAAAGTTAATAAATAAACCATCACTGATAGATTAAAAAAATCTTTTCTTTTTATCAATTTTTATTTAGATATATATTTATTTATTTATTTTTGAGCCAGGGTCTCACTTTGTAGTTCAGGCTGTCTCTGAGTTCACTATGTAGCCCAGGCAAGCCTCGAACTCAGCCATCCTCCTGCCTCTGCCTCCCGAGTGCTGGGATTACAGGCGTGAGCCACCACACCGGCTAAACTTTTATTTTTTATTAGCTCTACTGAATTTATATTAAAAGTTACTGTTTTTTGCATTGCCATGACCCAATAAAAGACAGAAAGAGTATAAGGTGGATACATAGAAAATGTTGAAATAAAGAACTGATGATTCTTTTTTTTTTTTTTTTTTGAGACAGAGTCTCGCTTTGCAGTTCAGGCTGGCTCTGAGCTCACTATGTAGCCTAGGCAAGCTTCAAACACAGCAATCCTGTCTCTGCCTCCCGAGTGCTGGGATTACAGGCGTGAGCCACCACGCCTGGCAGAACTAATGATTCTTTATAGGCAAACAGTTAATTTCTGTGAGAAAGCTTGGATCCTAGACTGAAAAATCAGTGCTGCAGATTTGTTTCTTGTGTGACATGTGACTTTGAGCATGTCATTATCTGGTTTAGAATTTGGGGGGAGGAATGTAGCATGAATTAGTAACTTCCTGTGGGGTGTGTCACAAATTCTCCAGTGTCCTACATTATTGCATTATATTTAATATTCTTCTTGCACCATACTGAAATACAGTGCTCTTGTCCTTTTCCACATAAGCATATGAAACTAACAGTTGCAAAATGGTGTAAGACAGAAATGATAAAACTACTTTAAAACTACATGTATTTGACCTCAAAACTTGTTCTTTTTTTCAAGATAAATTCTTTTATATGTGCCTGGAAATATAGTACCTTTCTCACCTTGTTGTCTGAAATTTGAATGTTACAGTATACACGGCAGCAACTAACAGTAGTTGGTTATTAGTAGATAATTAGTTCATGTTCGATGGAGAAAAAATGCATATTTAATTGAATTACTTATGTGTAATAAGTACGCATTTCTCATATCAAGGCTTTGTTTATCACAGAGACCTGCAAAGATAGATCAATTTCTTCCTCTGTAGTGCTCATAAAAACTAATTTACATCTTCCTGTAAGAACACTTGGCTAGAAGTCTGAATCACTGAATACAAAGGGGGTAATTGTGAAAAAACAACTTGCATAGCTAAGACTTTGTTTCACACAACTAGTAATTAAGATCTACTAGCTGTTGAGAAGCAGTAACCTTGAGATGCATTTTTGGCTCTGTGTATCATCACCACAGCCACATTTTATGATTGTTCATAAAAACATGTATTGCCTTAGAAGTTCTGGTTATTAAAAGAATAAATAATATGGCAAATGTGCAGAAAAAATAACAATTTGTATAATAAATAAGAGTTGTTTGGGTATTTCAATGATTTATTTATAATGATAATAGTTTAAATTAGATACTGGGATAGTCATAGTCATTGTACAAACTCTAGCTGAGCATTTCAGCTCTATGGACTTAATATAATATACATTTTCAATGTAAGCTAAATTTGTCTAATAAGATGATGAAAAAAACCTACCAGTTCAATGAAGCAGCTTTACAAAGGCTATAATTTAAAGGCATTAAAGTATTAAACAATGATTTCCTGCTTGCATATTGAGCAGTACATACACAAACCTAAAAATTCTGATGTTTCACAAGAGTTCCCAATACTTTAAAATCGAATCGAAGCTTCTTTCATCCAAACAGAGTACTCCCCAGGTACAAAAGTCAGAACAATGCAAACGTCTCATGTGCATCGCTCATGGTCAGACATGCCTTCAAAAGTGCAATTAACTTGACATTGAATACAGTCTCAAAGGTGATGAGTTTGTTGATATGGTGAGGCTGCATTTTCTTTTTCTTTTAATTTCTTTTTTAATATAAAAACTTCAGTTATATTGTTTCACACTTTTTCCGATTCCGATTTACACCCTAGCCCAAGAAATTTTAATGTTTGGACTTTTGAATTGGGTTTCTTCTGGTGACTGTGATAGCTTTCCATTAGTGTAACCTGGTGAAAGAGAAAGGGTTTGATTGACTTATGGTTTCATAGTCTGGTTCTTCTGCTGCATGAGCTTGTGGTGGTACATGGTGGAGGGTTGCAGTAGTGGAGGAACACCACTCACTTCATAGTGGGAGATAAAGAGAAGGACCAGTAGTCAAAAAATTCCTTTTTAAGGCCTTATCTTTATTAACCTAAAGACCTTAAACTAAACCTTACATCTTAAAGGGTCCACCAGCTCCTTTTAGCCACAGGTTTTTAACACATGGACCTTTGGAGATATAAAATGCATAGTGCACCAAATGTAGTAGGCAATGAAATGAATTTTTTTTTTCTTTTTTTGTTTTTTGAGACAAAGTCTCGCTTTGTAGCTCAGGTTGGCCCTGAGCTCACTATGGTGCCCAGGCAAGCTGCCGCGAACTCAGCAATCCTCTTGTCTCTGCCTCCCGAGTGCTGGGATGACAGGTGTGAGCCACCACGTCTGGCATTGTAGTAGATGGTATTGATGGTTGGTGGGCGTGTCTCCACGCCCAGCGTTATATGTGGTTACCGGGGATCAAACTCAGGACCTTGCGCTTGTGAGGCAGGCGCCGGAACCACTGAGCTAACCCTCCGGCCCGAGATGAAATAATTTTGTATTGGAGAAATTGATGGCATAAACAGTCGACTTGTCCCTGAGTATGGCTTATATTAGAAAAAAAAAGAACTTATTATGAAAAAACATAATCAGTAAATCTTTGTTTTACCTTGAAGTGACTAGTTAATGAGAGTTGCACCAGGTTTAGGGTGTTGGGGTCTGAGAACAGTTTTATGATACATAATTAATTAATTAATGTTGATTTCTCTTTTATTCAGGATGTTTTCTCCATAATGTACAGTAAAGTATGTGGGCTCAACTAAAATAAAACTGGAGTCATGAAAAACTGAAGATTCAAGCATGAGTAGAATGAAATTGTGTTTATTAAATTTCACACCTATAATTACATGTTATTAGCATAAGAAACACATGAATAGCCTCTTATAAGTATTTTAAAAATCATTTTAATCAAGGTTTGGGTTTCAGAGGTAGGAGCAAGATGGATTAGTAAGCAATAAGATATTACAGCTCTGGCCACAAGGACTTTCCTTCTTCTTTTTTTTTTTAATTGACTTCTTTATTGGCACATTTTATATACAGCTCACAATCACACTCAACATTGGGGAATTTGTACCAGTGTATGACACAACTTGATTTTCATTTTTACCCATATCACTATCCACCCACAACCCCCACACCTATATACAAGTGCTTTCTTTTTCTTTTCAAATCATATTTATTCTTTCCCCTTATTACTTTCCCCTACCACATTCCTTTTGAATATTTCCTATTTCACAAAATCTGTCACACATTCTAGAACAGATTTACATCTACAGGTTCTCCTACTAGAGAAAAGATATGGTATTTATGTATCTGTGACCTACTTACTGCCCTTATTAGTGTGTCCTCAAGCTGTAAAATAGAGTGAAATTTGTCGCAACTTTCTCTAATAAAATTCAATTCAGAAAATGTTGAGAACTAGATTTGACCCAGGAATATACCTTTGAATGAGACAATATTCCTCCTCTTAAAATGGCTGCAAACAAAGGAATGAGTCCCAGAGAGCTAGAAAGCAATGGTCACACATGGTTCACTCAGCCCATTATTGTACTCACTATTCCAAGGGAATCTAACAAAACATTTAAGGAAGTCTGTTATGATTTAGATATAAGCGTCATCCCATAACTCCATGGAAGACATTCATGAGGTGACTGAATTGCAAGGACTTTTTTTTTTTGTAGTACTGGGGATCAAACTTGGGCCCTTGTGCGTTCAAGGTTGGTGCAGTACCACTTGAGCTAAATTCCCAGCTCTTGCAGGGATTTTATTTATGGCATGAATGGGCTTCCTTACCTTCCTTTTCCCCCTTCACGCTTCCTGCTTCTCATTTTCACTGTAGTAAGCAGTTGTCTTCTGCCACGTTGTGATACCATAATTCTTACCAACTCTTGAGTTGAAACCTCTAGAAACTGTGATCCAAACGAGATCTTTCTACAAGTTGTGAGTGTTGTGTCCCCCCCGAGACTAGGAAAACAACTGGAAAAGAGCCACAGCAGAAATATCTTACTCTCTAAAAGCTGAAATAAGTTAGGTATGCTGGCACATTCCTAAAATCCCAGCATACATCAGTGTTAGGCAGGAGGACTGGATAAAGAAAATTCGGTATTAGAGTACAAGGAAGTACTACTCTGCCATAAAGAGAAACTTAAGTCATTTGCAGAAAAATGAGTGCACCTTGAGACCATAATATTAAGGGAAATAAATCAGGCACACAAACTTACCTCACATGGTTTCTCTTATGTGAGAAACCCAAAGTAAAAATAAAGAGCAAAATAAACAATAGCAAGTAGAGACCGAGATATTTTTCAAAAGGGAAGGGGCTCAAGAGATGGAAAGCGGGGCCGGAAAAACAAACTGAGATGCATTTTATCCATGTACCAGGTCCTCACGAGCAATGGGAGCCTTACGTACTGCAAGCACTCACTAATGAAAGAGAGAATTGTTAACTCAAAGGCTAGTCCGCTCCACCACATAGCTAGATCCCAGAGAGAAGGAGAAAGAGCAAGAGAGGAACAGGTAACACAGATGTATCTCTCTATATAAGACATACTTCTATATTCAGATATATTTCTCCCTACTTAAGTGTCCCTCAAAAATGCAGTTCTCAATGATAGTACAAAACAACTTTAGAGAAATACCTCCTCATATAAAAAATATCCAGTATAAATGTACCAACAAATTTAAAAATATTCCAAGTGCATGAAATGTTTATACCAATGGACTGTGGATGATAACACAGAATATGAATGTATGCCGAAGGATGGAGAAAATTCATTGGTCTATAAGGTATACATAAAAATACAGATACAAATTTAGATGGTTTATATTAGTAATCCTTTGGAGAAATTATTGAACAATCAACTTCCAAGGAAAGTAACAATTTTGAACATAGGTTCAGGTACATGAAAAGCACTGAAGTATTTGTTTAAAGGAAAATCTATATATGAGTGTGTGGATATTTGGATGATGAATGATACTGTGGCTAAAAATAATCAAACATTTTATTAAGCTAATTTAGGAGAGATGAGCTGTTCCATTAATTACCACCATCACTGACAATATTTGATTACCTGTCTTGGTACCGCTAACACCCACATTTACAAGGCAGGACTCTAAGGAAAAAGAAATATCACAATGAGGCAACTCGCTGCCGTAAAAGACTAACTCTTAAGGCTGGCTTCGCAGGTGGATGACAGTTCCATGCTGTACTCCATGGAAGTTTGAATGAGAAGAAGCTATGGACCTGGGGGAATCCTGCCCTCTATTGCCAGCTTGGCTCAGAAGACACTTCTCGGTTCCGTTTTCTCCTTCTCCTCACTCTACTCAAAAGGAAAAATCTGGATCTCTCCCATTGTGACTTTTTGTTTGACAGGGCATGTGAAAGTTATTCCCCCGTGAGAATTTGCATGAAATCAAGGAAGGATTCAATAACATGTCCTGCCTCACTTTCATCTTGAGTAGTACAAAAAAAGGATAAGAATGCCTTGAACAACGGATAAATAACTGTAAAACTGTATGTTTTGTTGAAAATATTTCTCTACCTTAAAGCCTGAACTCTCATCATTAGATGGGTAAGAAAATGAAATATCTACAATTGTTTATATATTTAGTTCCCTCCAATACATTTTCCTGGAAGCATCCAATTTATATCAGAAATTTGAAATCATATTAGACAGATAAGTAGAATGAGGTTGGACAAATTTGAAAAGTGGCTGCACATAATCAGCCAGGGAATTAAGATAACATGAGAACATGAAGTCATTAGAGGCCAGGGATTTAGCTCAGTGGTTCTGGCATCTGTCTGGCAAGTGCAAGGTCCCAAATTTGATCCCCAGTGCCATATCACAATATCAGGTGTGGTGGCTTGTGCCTGTAATCCCATCACTTGGGAGGCAGAGGCAGGAGGATTGCTGAGAGTTTGAGGTTAGCCTGGGCTACATAGTGAGTTCAGGGCCAACCTGAACTACAAAGTCAGACTCTGTCTTGAAAAATGAAAGATAAAAAGACATTAGACTACAAGGAATTCACTTGAAGGCACATGTAACAGTTCCAAGAACAGGATCTGACTAACATTCTTTAGATATTGGTGACTCAAGATGCCTCTCCTTGCACAGGAATTCACTATTATTATTCTAGTTGCAAAATTCAGACAGTTGACAACCAGAATTCCCTGTAAGCATCTTACCTTGCTTTAATCTGAAATATGAATAAGTGCTTATTCATACATTAACATGTAATGAGCTAAAAAAAAAACATAGCACCTTCTGCAGGGTGCAGTAACTTCTGAACATATTCCTCAAGTTCTATTGCGTAAACTATTAAAAAAATCACTCACTGTATCTTCTGAGAACAAAAGGAAGAATTTAATAAAGGGTTAAAAATGAGTAAGGAGCTGGGTGTGGTGGCTCACGCCTGTAATCCCAGAACTCGGGAGGCAGAGACAGGCGGATTGCTGAGTTCAAGGCTTGCCTGGGCTACTTAGTGAGCTCAGGGCCAGTCTGAACTATAAAGTGAGACCCTGTCTCAAAAAAAAAAAAAAATGAGTAAGGAAGTACAAATTCTTCCTTTGATGAGATTGACATCTACAGTTATTATTTTTAGAGGGACTTAAATGGGATGTTCTTAAAATATTTTAAAGTCATTCTTTTGGTACCTAGAAAGAGCATTTCATTTCATGCTGTGATGCTTGAACAATTATGCAAAGTATTATACTATTGTTTGGCTGCAACCCCACTAACATTTGTGGGAATCTAAAATTAGTCTCTCAGAGCCAAGACTATCGAATAAAGTTTGTTGTCAAGCTAAAGTGCAGTCCCAATGTTGCATGAATACAAAACAGTGAGAGAGAATTTCTCATATCTCATAAACTGTGAAAGTAATATCCAGAAATGAGTCCTTAAATACATTGAGTCATAGTTGTATGGCTGAAGTATGTGTAATCTTTGCCAAGGGAACCGCTCTGAAGGATTCTGCTCTTTGCATACTCAGATTCTGGTATGAATTCCAAATATGTGTACTTCTGTCCTATGCATGAAAATCATTTTCCTTTATTATGTTTATTACCAAGAGAATTTGCAATTTATCCTGTGTACCAAAGGCCTCTAAGAATGGATAATGGTAGGTGCCCTCTTTGTCCATTCTGCTTTCATAAAATATCATTTCAGTGACTTACTTTTATACCATGTAAAGACTGGCTCCTATGTGATCACTGAAGGCTTTTCCTGAGCAGATGAGGGGGTGTCCTCCTTCATTTTTAACCTTCCATTCACTTCCATTCACCCAGGCTTATTTTGTTTCTTTAACAGCTTTTATGTCGTGAGATTGGCTTCCTAAGTTGCTACATTTGTTTCCACCACAATGGAAGCTTTACGAATACAGGAACTTTTTCTGTTTGAAAAGACTAATTCATCCTATTCCCAGATCCTCCAACAATATTTGGCACATGGAACACTGGTAGTAAATATTAGTTTAATGAATCATTGAGTACATAAAGTTTGTCTATGTAGCAATTTACTTAACATTAATGTTACTGGGAATTATAGTATAATTATAGTATGATAATTATAATTCTA
Source organism: Thryonomys swinderianus (assembly GCA_004025085.1). Classification (NCBI taxonomy): domain Eukaryota; kingdom Metazoa; phylum Chordata; class Mammalia; order Rodentia; family Thryonomyidae; genus Thryonomys; species Thryonomys swinderianus. Next base: position 24,108 of record PVIC010008331.1, on the reverse strand, counting down.
AATTTCATATCATTTAATTTTGAATAAAATCATTTACAAAAGGAAGTTTATAGCTACATAGAGGAACAGAAATAATATATTTAAAAGGTGCATTCTCATAAATATAGTAGCAACACAAAAATAGGAAAACAGACACTAATCTCTTTTTGAATATCAAGCAAATAATAAGCTGTTTGCATACTAAATCTGATAATAGAGTAAGACACCACAGCCAATAAAATTTTAATTCAAAACCATAAGAAAGATATTCTATTAGTAGAAATTATAACATACTCATCTCAATAGAAATAAGAAGGCATTTAATAAAATTCAAAGGTCAGTATTCCCTCATGCTTAACTGTGAAATATTGAAACGTTTCCATTACAGTAAAAATAAAATGTGGTAGTTCATGATAGCTATGTGATTTATCATTATTTGAAAAGTACTGGGTATTAAAGTAGAAAAGAGAATAAAAAGATTGTCCAATAGCAGGTATGGTTAGAATTATTTTGAAATTATACAAATACATTTTTCTATTAGTAGCACATTTTTAAAAAGTGTAAGTGAAGGAAAATACATTGATAATGCTTATTGCTAAATGAATGATAAGATCAGTAGTTTCTTTATATGTGAATACGGCTGTTTAGGAGCTATAAAGAAGAAATAAACCCCTTGTAATGAATATTATTTTATAGTCATCAATGTATCAAGAATTGTCTGGGGATCTCATGGAATGACTGGAACAAAGACAACTTGAAATCATACGCATCTGTCATCTTTATAAGAATAGCCAAATTATACATTCTTCCCTGGTAAAGTAAATGAGAAGAGATTTTATGAATAGTTAAAAATACCTTTAGATTAAACAAATTTCAGGGTTTACAACAAAGAACAATTCATGGATTGCACAGCACCTAGAACCAAAAAAGATCCACGGTTCTGCTCATCAACATTAGCTGTGAGGCTTAAGAGTGAAAGTTAGGGATTACTGGGTTGCCTTACAGGTGGGCATTGGCCTTAACTGGACGTGTTTAAAGGAGAAATCACTAGCTGCATAATCAATTGGTTCGTTAGCTAAAACTTTTTTTTCTATTGATCTTTTAAGGCAATCACAAGAAGTGTCTCTAAGTTTGGCAGTGTATATTTAAAGGCTCAAGCAGTAGAAACAGTACCACACAGAAGAGCTTTTCTGAGCTTGTTTCAATGACACCCTAAAATCATGGGGAGGAAAAAAATGAGTGAAAAAATAATCTTAATTGATAAATGGATTCTAAAAGTCTAAGCTTGTGGACCTACACAGAAAAAGAAAAGTGAAAGAAGAATAACGAACAAGATCAGCTCTTCTAAATATTTAAATAATCATAATTCTGTATCACGTAAAACTTCATGATGATGCACAAATAGATCAGTACAAAATGATAAAGATGAGAAAACGATCAACATCTGTGCCCACTTAGCACATAAGCAGTGAAAACAAAAGCAGAAAAGGTGATTTATTTGCTGAGAAATACTGACACACTGGCCTGCATGAGACTTAGATGTTTATGTCACTCTAATCAGCTGAATAAAGTTCAGAGCCTACAAATGTTTAAGTGAAAAAGTAATAAGCATTTTAGATGATTTTTGTGTTCCTTTTTATTACTGAAGGAATATTTATTAATAAATATTTTAATCCTGAACGAATTTATTAATAAAGATTTTTATTTGTTGTTGTTTGTTTGTTTTTTATAAATCATGGGACCAAAAATAAAGGCACATAAAGATGGATAAACTAAATCATTTAAAAAGTACAATATAGCACACATGTCTTTTTAAGAAAAAGAACCTTAAAATAATATAAAGACCCATTGACCATACTGCACTCATGACAAAAAATGTCTATTATTTTTAATGTAGAAAGTGTCACTTCAAGTACTTAATATAATAGAAAGACAATGGAAGCAATGTTCAAGTCAGTATATTTGAAGGGCTTTAACGGATTCACAAACAGCAACATATCTTAAATTCAGGTTTTGAAGATACTCTACACTAATTCTAGCTTAGCATTTAGAAAATATAAATGATAAATTTGAGAATATATGAAAGGATTATATATAAAACAGAGAAGGATAGAGCAAGAAGCAACAAGGTACAGAAAGCAATGGGGGCCAGGTGTGGTGTCTCATGCCTGTTATCCCAGCACTTGGGAGGCAGAGGCAGGAGGATTGCTGAGTTGGAGGCTTGCCTGGGCTACACAGTGAGCTCAGGGCCAGCCTGAAGTACAAAGTGAGACCCTGTCTTAAAAAAACAAACAAATGAACAAACAAAAACAAACAAATAAAAAGCAATGAAGAAGCCAGTGTTAAAGTTGTGTTTCCCATGGCTTTCTGCACAGAAGCCATAGAATGAAGTGGTGCTGGGTGCACTCAAGAAAAAGGTAAAATTAATACAGCTCTTTCACACTGGAGCCAAATTTTTGACTTGAGAAAAATTTAAATCCCACATTTCTGCCCTAAGCAGACTCTGAAAAACTACCAGTTATTTTGGGGGAAAAGAGGAAGAAAGAGGTCCAGGGAAAAGTCCTTGGAGGTAATAAGAAGGAAGAAAGGAGAAGGAGGAAGAACAGAGGAGAGAGATTGAAAAGTAGGAAGAAAAAGAGGAAAGTAAGAAAAAACAGAGAAGAAAAAGAGTGACATGAGAGGAATGGGGAAGGCAGAGAGAAGGAAAAATTTTCAGTATATACAAGCATGCAGGACTGAAAATCATACTACTGTAAAGAATCACAATTATTCAGTAAATTAAAAGACAAAACTGGAATTAGTAGTTGGAGATAATTTTATATTATTAGTAAAAACTAATGAAGTTGCAGATCTTTGGAGACATAAAGAGCTGTTATTGATTTAAAAATGAAGAACAGGAAATCATAAAAAAAGAATGTGTGAGGATTTGAAAGATGCCTGATAAAAATAATGTTGAATTGGATAATTGAAATAAAATACAGAAACATTGTCACTAATGCACACTGTTATGGACAGAATTGTTGAACTGACAGGAAATTACAAAGAGCCAGCTATGCAGGACTGAAGATGGGGATACGTTAGGGAAATGGAGGTGTCACTACAGAATTCTCTTGATTCAGATTAGAGTGGCAGAAATTAAAAGATGTAATATTTGAAAAGTTTAATTTTTTCATAAGTGATGGAAAACATGCATGATTTAATTGAAATGGAGATATGACTACAACGAAGGTGACAATTTTCTTGGCACCAAAAACCATACTAATAAAAATGTAGAGTAAAAGGGAAAGTTTAAATGTAACGAGTACAAAAGAAGAAGGTAAAATTAGAGTATTTCAGAGAGGAGGGCAAGGACTAGAGGAGAGAAGAGAAAGAAGATGGAAACCAGATCCCAGGGGAAGGAATAGGAGAAAGAAAAAAGTAGACTTTTTCACCCATAAAAATCTGATTTAAAAAGCAGAATGACAAAATTGACAGTATTATTTGGCACATTCAGTCAGCAATAAACTTCAGTCTTTGCAAGGATTTTTTTTTTATGAAAGTAGAACCACATATAGATGGAAACTCATTATTACCAAGTTGGTATCACAAAATCTATGGATATGATGGTTTAGCTCTAAAATGTCCACCAAAAGTCACATGTCCGAAAGGTGACTAGCTTGAGTGGTTGTTTTGTCAGCAGATCCACCCACTGGTAGTTTCATTCCTGAACACATTGGTAAGCAGTGAGGCCTCGTGGAAGGCGGGTCACTGGGAATGCGAACTGAAAGGGAGTGTCCCAATCCCCAGCTCAAAACTTTTCTCTCTGCTTCTTGGCTGCCACAGGATAAACAAATTCCATTTGCCATACCCCTCTACTGTGCACTTCTGCCTTACAGCTAGCCAACACTGGTCTGAATTTAATGAAAACTCTAAGGCAAACAAGCCATTCTTCCTTTAAGTTGCCAGTGTTATGTATTATGTCCTAGTAAACAAGGGGAATATCATTTAAGATCCAGAGAAATGGAATCACTCCTGTGACTCTGCCTAATCAATCATATGGTTTGCAAGCTTTTGGAAATGGTTGTGTAGGAAGAATTGGGAAAGGCTGGGAGACGCTAGCTACAGAAGCGTTAGATAACTCTCCCAAACAAGCTCGTGGGTGGAGTATTGAAGAAAATCAGAATACTGATAGGAATGCAGACAGTGAAGATGAGGTTCAGGAAGCATAAGGATTTAATTGCCAGTTTGATTAGTGAGGATGTACATTACACTTTGGCACAAAACTTGTCTTTATTTTGCCCCGGTCCTGAGGCTTTGTGGGAGATGGAAATTAGGGGCATAGACTAATCTGGGAAAGTAAATTTCAAAGCAGTGCGATATTTCAGGTGTCACATGGGTGCTCCTAGCTTCTTATACTCAAGCCTACCATTAGAATCAGGAGTAAAGAAGCAGCTATCAAAAGTTTGCTGTTTCTTCAGCAAAGGAGCCCTTTCAGAGTTAAGTCAAAAGCTACCATGATTGTTGGAAATATTAGCATTAAGAGGAAACAAAGTACTTTTTGTTAGAATAACAGGGAAATTATTTGAATGCATCTCAGGAAACAAAGAGAACCTCACAGGCTTGAGGGCGCAAAACGGGAACTCTTTCATTTGACTCAACAGTGCCTGGAGAGATAAGGCCACTTTGGAAATTGGATCCGAATTCAGTTCAGTATATTCAGCCATGCAGGCAAATCAGAAGCCTGTGTGGTTAGGCTTCCAAGTGATCTATCTGCTCTTCAGGCTGGCAGCATTCCTTGCCATTGTCTGTATGTTGCAAGTTTTTCATTCATTAAGAATGCAAGAATTATAGGATGAAGTAGGATTATATCCAGATGTCAGGCCACAGCCTTGGAGGTTAGACAGTGTGACCCTAAGAAGACTGTATGGAATCGATAGAGGGGAGGAAAACGTGTAGTAGAATGTCCAGTAAAATTTGAGATAACAAGAATAACAGATAACCTGCTAAAGAAAGCCACGGGCGGTGAGTGAGCCAGATCAAAGAGAGGCACATTACCGTAGGTCAAGGCTATTCAAGTCCTTGGGAACTAACAGCAGGACCCTGACTGGTGAGAAATAGGTAATGTTTTCCTGCCAGGTTTTGGTCTTGCTCTGGTCCCATTCCTTTCTATCCTCCTATTCCTGCCTTTTAGAACACATGTTAAACTCACTCATTTTAATTTGAAGCTATTTTTAAATTTATCTTACACAAACTAAGTGTAGTGTTAAATGGTTGGAGACTCATAGAGAGGGACTAAACGCGTTTTATGCATAGTGATGAATAGGAATCTTTTGGGGTTCAGGGACAGAATTTTATTCTTTGGATGCAAAATATCTCCTGAAATCTCATGTTTAAAATTCAATAGAATTGGGCCGGAGGGTTAGCTCAGTGGTTCCGGCACCTGCCTCGCAAGCGGAAAGTCCTGAGTTCGATCCCCGGTAACCACATATAACGCTGGGCGTGGAGACATGCCCACCAACAATCAACGCCGCATACGACAATGCCGGGCGTGGTGGCTCACGCCTGTAATCCCAGCACTCGGGAGGCAGAGACAGGAGGATTGCTGAGTTCGTGGCGGCTTGCCTGGGCACCATAGTGAGCTCAGGGTCAGCCTGAACTACAAAGTGAGACCCTGTCTCAAAAAGCAAAAAAAAAAAAAAAATTCAATAGAATTATATCAGTGGACTCCTCTGTTGATGAAGTCAGTCGCTGAGTGTGTTATTAGGAGGCAGGGCCTGGTTGGACGTGGGCCCCTGTGGTGAGATTGGGAGAGATGTACTCTTGTTCTTTGCTTCTCCCTTGCTCTCCCTGGGAATCTGCCATGGAATGTGTAGCTTTATTCACTCATATCCTTCCACCACGTCTTTCTTCCTGGAACCAGTCACCTTTGGACTGAACCCCCTGGAAATGATGAGCCACATAAACCTCTCTTTCTTTATGTTGTGGAAAACAGATATCGTGTTCCAGTGATGGGAAACTGACCAGTGGAATTGGGAAGGTCATTTATTCAGTAACAAATAAATAAAAGAATAAATAAAGCTAAGAAATAAAATCACTATACAGATAGAATGTTTTTGGTTGTTTGCTTTTTTTTTTTTTTTTTTAGACAAGATCTCGCTTTGTAGTTCAGGCTGGCCCTGAGCTCACTATGTAGCCCAGGCAAGCCTCGAACTCAGCAATCCTCCTGCCTCTGCCTTCCAAGTGCTGGGATTACAGGCATGAGCTACCACGCCTGGCTACAGATAGAATTTTTAAACATACGAAAGTAACATTAGGCATAAAGAAATGATAGATTGTATGAACATGAAAATCTTCCAACAACAAATGACCCTATGATCAAAAGGAAATGACACATCCTACACAGGGAAAAGGTACTTTCAATGAATGACATTCAAAAGGGATTAGCAGAGAAATGCCCCAGTATTGTACCTATGCTTTAGAATCTGTAAGGGAAGTAACACAGACTCATGGATGATATCAGGACAGGGCATAATTATGGGCACATAGATTTTAGTATGAAAATTTACATATATATCATGAACATCAGTGGGTAAATACAATTATCTAACACAGAGAGCTGTGAATATTTGGCTTGCAATCGATAAAATTCTAGTTTATTTCATTTGAATTGTGGCAGTCACAGATCACAACCAGATTGTTTAGGAAAGCAAAAAGACAATTAAAGTTGTCAAACAACAAAGACTGTTTTATAAGATCCAGAACATATGAAAATATGGGAAGTAAGGACCTTCTAACCCAGTGTGTCTAGTGACTCTAGTCTTTTCAGTGGCTGGGTTTCTTTGTAAATATTCCTCAGGCTTTTTATCCATTTTTAGAACACATTTTTAAAAGCTAGTTCTGTGCTTTGACTTCTCAAACATTGTGTCAGCATCCTAAAGTTTATCTTTCTATTGATGCCCTTGATGTTTGTGACATAATATTAAATCAATGTAATTAAGAATAAATTTAATTTATTTGGGACATGATTATTTAACTTCCATCATATAAAAGAGCAATCCATGAAAAATGAAAATTACACAGTAGTGCATTAAGAAAAAAAAAGATACTTGGCTTCTCCATCAAGGAAAGATCTCATTAAAGGCACCAACAGATGCAATCTTATACTTTACTCATTTAATCATTTGCTAACTAACAATTCCATATTTTTATTTGATTATTTAAATGGTCTGAAAGAATTGGGGTTATTGGGGTGCTTTTGTTAAAAAATTGATAATCAAGGAAACTAATGTTAGATGAGTAAGCAAGATCTGGTCCTATGGCAGGAGGCTTCAGACTTTCATTAAACTGAATTAGTTACTTAAAATTCTGAAACTTAATACAATATTAACTGTGTGTTAATATTGTCTCACTTTCCACTTTTCTGAAATCCTCCTGAATAAGAAAGAAAGCTATAAAAACTGGGCACTGTTTTTTCTAAACTTACCCATACAGAAATCTGATAAGCAGAGAAATAAGAACTATGGTGGTTTTTCTACCCGCTCCAGAGAAGATGTGAGAAAGATTTTTTAATTGAGACATCAGAATTTTGAGTAGTATAAAGAATACTTACAAGAAAAAAGGTTGATTTTCTATGATCTCATGATAATTTTGAGACAGACCCTTTTTACTTAAGAATTTTGGGGGTGAAAGTAGGGAGAAATCACACATCATAATAAAATTCTGGTAAACATCATTTCCAAAACATATTTTAAAGACAGATAATGCAGTTAAAGCGCATACATATCCTATTTTAATGATGTTAATTTATTTCCTAAGAAGTGCACACATTTAACATTCTCTGATTGGGATCCTATTAAAAAGTATATTAAACTAAAATAAGATATTCTACGAATCATTTTTATGACAGAAGCATATTTTAAACACCGCTAATTGAGAGCACAAATCATCTCACTTAATACCATGCTAAGTCTAATGAAATAGTATATTAAATAGAGGGTAAATTTGGGCTTTTCTGATCATCATTCACCAAGAGATGAAGTCGTGGCTAGAGGAAGGCTCATTGTTTAAGAAATGTTCTGAAACAACCAAAAGAATACTCACGTCGTTCAATATACTAAAAATTCATAGATGTGGCTTTCCTTGTGGTGAAAATCATGTTGATACAGAAGTCATTGGAAATTTGACAATGTTGTTTGGGTAGAAAAATTGGACAGAACAATATTTAATATTTTGCAGGCTTTTAAATAATCTGAATATTCAGTAATTTTCTATTTTCTCTGATGCTCTTGAGAGAAACCCTAAAAGATGCATACATGGTATGAGACGACAATCAGTTCTAGAGAGGGGGCTGGAATCTTAATGTCTACCAGTACAGTTTATGAAGTGGTAGCCTCAAGTTGGATGAATACCACTTTTAACTCCGCACGCTTTGACAGTACACGAAGAAACAAAAGCCAATCTCTTCTTGAAAAAGGCTAACGATAGTGACTTTCACTTTTCCATCTGACTTTTAAACTGTTAAATTAGAGTCGCCTTAGATACTGACCTGAATCTTACTCTCTCTCCCTACTCCTGAGAAATCTTATCTGCTTGTATGTCTTCCATAGCCATTTATTGCTGTAGAATCTCAAATTGAATTCCTTATACTCTAACCATCTCCCCCAGTTCCAGACTAACATATCAAGCTGATTTTCTTAATTATCTGGTGTCTCACCAAAAATTGCTCATCCTTCCCTACATCTAGCTACCTGCAAACCTTCTTCTATACTATTTTTTTCTTCTTTTATACTATTTTTTAAATAGTATAATTACTCACCCAGTGGCTTAGAATCAAAACTGGCAATTTATTCTTGTTTTCTTTACGTTCCTCATATATCATATCCAGTTGTCTGTCTGTTTTAATTTTTAAGTCACATATTAAATGTGCTGTGTCTTCTCTCCCTTTACAATTTACCATTATCTATGCCTGAAATATTCAGCTGGTCTTGTATCTACTTTTGTTTCATCTGCAAAAATAGTCAGAAAAATTATGCGACTCCTTAAAACCTCAAAATATCTTCAAATGCAAAATAATTACCAAATAACCTGAACTGCTCCCAAGCTCTATGGCTTGTATCTAGTGTCCCCTCAAGACCTTATATACCCATAGTTGGGACTTCTGGGAAGTGACTAGATCTAGAGTGTGTGATGCTGAATCAGGGAATGTGATATTGGGATTAAGGGTATGTATGAATAATTGAAGGCTCTGCTCTGAGTGTAGGTGGCATTGGCCAATAGCCTTATGGCCTAGAAAGAATATAAAGGCACAGAAACAAAGCATTTTTGCTCCTGCTGCTGCTGCTGCTTTGCTGTTTGCTACCTTCTCCCTGTCATGCCATGAACTGTTTCTCCTATGTGACACCCCTCTCCCATGACGCCCTTCCTTTGAATCAGCTGGCTATCAACTGAAGTTTCTCTAAAGTGTGAGTGGAAATAAAACTTTCTTCCTTCAATTTTGTATGAAATTTATTTTGTTTCAGCCACAAAAATTGTAAATAAGACACCAAGGTATAGAGCTTTATTACATACTTATCAATCTCTTTACCTACCTTCTTTGAAAGAATTTGCTATCATCGTATTCTACTTTCCTAACTATACTTGAGAATCAAGTAATAGCCTCAGGCCATATTTATATTTTGACTTGTATTTCCATGAGTTTATTGTACTCATTTTCTAAAACAAATGATTTTTTTCTTCTCCCTGTCCATGTTTTCAGAAGTTTCATTTATTTAGTTCTTTTAAAACATTTTCAAGTGAAGTTTTACAATTTTCCATATAGCAATTTTGTATCATTTTAAACATTTCCCAAGTATTTATTATTCTTTGGTACTTGCATATATTATCCTTAAAATTTTCATTCTAATCACTTGTTCTTTGATAATATTCATCCACTGTGCTATATTAATTTTATGTTCAACCACATTATGTGAATTTCTCATAATTTTAATAATTTATCTTTGTATCTTTTGGGGTTCCTAGACAAAAATAGTGATAATATCTACTATAAATGTTGATAATCCTCTGTCCTTTCCAATTTTGTCAAATTATTTTATATCATTTATAAGAAAATGTTAAATGGGGACTGGGGATTTAGCCCAAGTGGTACTGTGCCAGCCTTGGATGTACAAGGGCCAGAGTTTGATCCCTGGTACTACAAAAAAAAAAAGTTAAATATATATTTTATAACAAGACTTTCAACTTATTTCTAACTTTATAGGCAATAACTCATTATCCTTCCTTATGAAAGATCATATTTATACTAGACATTTATTTTATTTTACAGTAAGGTAGTTCTACTTTAAATTTTCCTTATTTACCTTATCTTCACTGTAAATAATTATTGAATTCTACAAGGTAATTTTTGTCTGCATTATTTGAAAGAATATGATCATTCATTTTAAATGTTAATATTGTAAATCAATATATTAGGGATCTACTATTAAATTTTCATTAATGTTCAGAGATGACTTTATTTGTACTCATTTCTTAAAATCTGAAGTTTTCTTTATGACCTATGCCATTGTAGTGGCTTTAAAATACGTATATTAAACTTTCTGACACTGATGTATAATTGTGGTTGGGTGTAGGAAGTAGTGCATGAACACACACATGACTAAGGTGTGATGAAGATGAAAAATGGAGAGACAAGGATCTGGAGGGTCATGAGGCTCATGTCTCCCTTTGACGTAGAGGCCCAAATGTGCCCAGCTTGGCTTCATTTACTCAGACTCAGGCATGAGCAATTGGAGATCCACAAGATTCAGCTGTTTTCCACCCTCTGTGGTACTTTGTCCAGTAAACAATTTGACCTCAGGTGTTTTTACTTTCCCTGCGGAGCGGAGCATCAGCTTTCCTTTTTCTCACTCTTCATAGAGGAGGCCAATTAGGCCTGATTCTTCCCGTCTGATCTTCACAATGAGCAGGCTTTCCCATGTCCCATGAAAAACAGAATGTGAAGTGTGTGAGACCTTCAGAGATAAGATCACAAAAGTTAATACAGCCTGGGATTTTGTCTTATCAGACACACAGTTAGATCCTGGGTTATCAGATAGAGTTATCAGATACAGTCTGGCTATTCTGAGGCTTCATGATGGAAATATAACACAGACAGATTGCATGGAAATATGGAGTTAAAATTTTTCAATCTCTCATCTGTTAAATTTTCCCTATTCAAGTGCTAGAAATTCAAGTGAGGAAGCCTTATATGAGCCCAGTTCTAGCTACAAACTGAGTAGCTAGGTGACTACTTAAAAAAAATTGAGAATCATTCCCTTGACTACAGACTAAAGGACCATGAGAAAAAAGAAGATAGTTATTTTAGTATTAAAGTCAAGAACATTTAATATGTAATACTAGATAATTAGGAAAAAAGTTACATATTTGGTTAATGTTCCAAGAGAACCTGAAAATATAAGAACAAATATATCCATAATATCAAACTTGTTATCTTATTCAAGTCACTTTACAATACTTATATATAATGTACTTGCATAAAATTTATTTTACCTATTAATAGATGTATCATGCCTCTGTTAGTATAATTTGCCTATGTCTTATTTATTTAGCAGATATTATGTCAGTAATTTTCTATTTTTTCTCACTTAAAATCTGAGTTTAGTCTTACATTTATTGTTATTGACAATATGAATTACTCTACTGCACACATCAAAATGTGAAACTTTTAATCTCTCATTTAATCTCAAGACTGTTGTATATAATGATTACACCCAATGTGGGGAGTTGGTACATGGTCATGACAGATAATTTTTTAGACCCTTCCCCTTCCCTTCCCACCCTCCCACTCTTTCCAGTATTTCCTGTACAGGAGGAGAGAAAGAAAGAGAGAGAAGTCAAGATGGCATGTTTACAGCATATAATGGTTATGTTCCTCATAGGGATTTGGTTCATTATACAACACACCACAAAGCCCACTTCCTATCTCATTTGTCTTCCTTCCCTTCCCCACTCTCCATTTCTTGCTTTCCTTTCTTACATGCTAAGCTTCTATCTTTCTATATCCTATTGTCTACTTTTCGTTTAGCTCTTTATTTATATGCAGTGTTTCTCAGAAACTATGTGATACTTAAATTTGTGTTTATGATTTATTTCACCTAACATTATGGTCTTAAAATGAAACAAATTTCCTACAAATGACTCAAGCTTATTCGTCTTTATAGCACCATAGTATGGCAAAATTTTTGAAAACACTCTTAATTCATGGGTGAACAAGCCAGACCTTGAGCTAGATGTGACCTGCACACCCATTCTCACAAAAAAGTTTTGAAGTTTGATAGGTTAGAACCTTTGAAAAAACTAATGTCCTTTTCTAATGAGAAGATTATGTTCATCAGTGTTTTTTGTTGTTGTTTTTAGATGGATGCCATAATTTGGTTCTATCCAGTGGAATCCAAGTGCCAGCAATATAATAATGTTCATACTTGACTTCTAAAGTTTCTTTCATTACTGTATTTTCTTTCTTATCTCCTTGGCTCTCTGAATATGATGATTTAATCAAGGAGAGAAGGACCCAAGGAAATAGTGGAGAATGCTCAATAGTGGAAAGCAGTTTTAGAGGGAAGGAAACAAGCTATCCACCAGCGTTATTGTACTCACTTCAGAGTTCTGATGTGAAGGAGAAAAAGAACCGTGCCGTACAACTTCAGTGTAATTAAATTAAGGATTTAAAAAATTCTTAATGTTTTTGCAAAGATACATTTCCAAACCTTAGTTTGCAGAAACCAGGCTTTACTGCATGCTGTTTATTGTACCCAGCCTTTGGAGATACACTGTTAGTCACATCTGCATTACTATATTGAAATACCTTAGGCGAGCAACTTTCTAAAGAAAATAGGTTCATCTAACTCATAATTGTGGAGAATCAAACGCACCAACTCAGCGAGGAGATGGCAATTGCAGAAGGCATACAGAAAGAAAAGATCATGTCTTCCAAATAGAAATCCAGAGAATGACTCAAGAGTCAAGGCCCCTTTAAAAAAAAATGAGGCATCAGATTTGAAACCAGGATTTTTCTTACTGAATATTCTCAGTCATTTGTTTACTTATTTATTTATTTATTTAGAGTTGGAATCTTCCTTTGCTAAGATTTCCGGGCTCGGCTTGAACTTGGGATCCTCTTGCTTCAGCCTCTCCGTGAGCTGGGATTATAGGAGTGTGTGGCTCAGTTGCGTTGTGACAGTTTACTCTCCTGAGTCCTCAGAGATCTCATGAGAGCTACCTAACCTTATCCACCTCCCCGGTGACCTAAGTGCCTTCAGTTTTTTGCACTTCATCATGTTTTCTTCATGCCTCAGACTGCTACCTTGAGGATCAAACTTCCAACACATGGACTTTGGGCTACACACTCAAGCTGTAACACCTGGAATATAACTTCAGCTTCATAAATTATTGCCTAACTCTGAGAATGACATAGGGACAATATTGTCTTATTTACCAGCCCAAGACTAGAACTTTTTGAAAGTGTTTTACAATATGAGTGCTTCTAAGGTTTATTCTTATATAATTTCTCCTCCCTTCCTCTCCCTCTCCCTCCCTCTCTCTCTCTCTCTGTCTCTCTCTCTCTCCTGTCTCCCTCTCTCTTTCTTTCCAGAAGTCTTTTCTTTTTGTTGTTGTTATTATCTGCTTTAGAATTCAGGTTGGGTTAGGTGTGGAGTGTGCATAATGTTCATATTTACTTAATCAGAAGTTGAAACACGTGTTCTCACTTATACTAACTAGAACAAAGGGATAGAATATATGAAATCAGAAATCGAGGTATAAACTCAGTGCATGATTACCTTTGCCACACATCATCTGAGATTAGGTTGGAAACAACTTTAAAAAGCATTGAATATCATTGGCTTCACACAAAAAATAAAGGTAAAAAGCATTGAAGTAAAAGTAGAATGCAGTGATATTAGCTAATTTTGTCATCATCAAAAGGCAGCTGAGATGTGACTTTCTGCCACACCTATCAGTGACAAAATGGAGTGTCCATCACAATCTACAAATCATATCCACTCAATACATCAATACACGACTGATAACATGCTCTTTGGAAAGTGAATAGAATGTTTCTCAATTAAAAACAAACTTCTAAAGACTAGAATGTTAACAGAATTCTGATTTGCAATTCAATTTCATGTTTCTGTGTTCTGGGATTCTTACTTATTTGTTTATTTAGTTGTTTGTGTGTTTATTTTTTTCCGGGGATCAAACTCAGATCCTTGTGCTTCCAAGGTAGCTGCATACCACTGGAGCTAAATCCCTGGTCTCTGAGACTCTTACATATTGATTATAAATTTATTTTCATTAAGTTTTCTCAGTTTCCTTTCTGTTCACCCTAAAGCAAATATTCTCATAGTTTGCAAGGGCAAAGGATATAAAGATTAGTACGAGGTTTACATTAAGATTATAAAATAGATATGCAACGATTTCATGTCATTGTTTTCAAATACAATTCAATTTTATTTATATGAGACTATTACAATAGAAAACAAAATTGTCAAAGGTTGTAGGTTAGGAATCTCCAAAGTATTTTAATAAACATACTGGCTTCTGAGAGTTGATTAGAAATTATAATTGAATATGAGCTGCAGTATTAGCTAATGACAACTTTTATGATACAGATATATTGTGATTCATTAAAATACTTGAATTGTAAAGGATCAAAAACATAAAGGCTTACTTGACAAATGTGCATTCAGATGCATATGCTCTCACTATTGTGAACTTTTTCCAGAAAATTATGCTAATACTTTCCTTTATAGAATTTAAAATAGTTCAACAGCATTTTGAAACAAATGTCTTACAAAAATTATGTGGTACCATGTCTAAATTATCTCATTCAAAAAAAAGTTAAAATGTACCACATAGCCTTTTTTCTGATGCAATTTGGCAACTAAAGGTATCTCTATGTACACCATAAGGAAAATACTACCACATACTTATTTGTCTTAATATGAAGATTAAATTGGCATAGGGCATACCAAATGCTTAATAAAATTAACTGGCATCGTTGCTTTTTCTAATAACTGATACGCTACCCTCTAAAATTAACTTTTTTCAAAATCCCCAGCAATAAAATGAATTTTGATAAATTATTTTATATATTCAGATTGTTGAACATTGTGGTGTGTGTGTGTGTGTGTGTTTGTGTGTTTCAAATATAGATGGAAATAAATTTTGCCAAATTAATATTTTAAATGTCCAGGTTTGATAGAAAATAGTAGGTTGGGTTTGGAATAGGACTGTTCTAATTCAAACAGTAGCACTGACTAAATTGAATGAACAAGAACTTTTGAGAACAGAGGCAAATTTCTAGGCAGCATGAAGAAAAACAACAACAAACAAACAAATAAAACAAGGAACAGGAAAAGATCCAGAGTCAGTGATACAAAGATATCGAACCTTGTCAGAAGTTTTTGGCAAGGGTAATAATATAAGCAAATACAGTCTAAGGTAGAATAAAAAACCTAACAAGTTGGCTTCCCTGAGCATATATGTTGGAAAGAAGTTTGAGAGAATATCTTTTGAATTATGCATCTGTAAGAATGAATGAAACACAGTTTAGAAAAAGGAGAATCTATCTGCAGTACAGTTGCAACAAAAGCTCCAGCCTTTCCCATAGTGAGCATGACCTTGAAAGTTGGTGCCCAATCGTATATGCGTGGACTTGGCAGTGAGGGCACACACCTATATCCCAGCAGTCTGGAGGATGAGGCAAGGTGATCACAACTCGGACAAGAGGACTTAATAGTATCCTATCTCCAAATAAAAGAAAAAGTAAAAGAATTGAAGATGTAGCTTGGTGTGAAAATTCTAGTTTCAATTCTCAATGCTAAAAATAAATAAATGAATGAAAATGAATGAATGAATGAAAGAAACACAAACAAGAAAAGTCTTCACACTGCCTGACTGGTCATAGGAGTTGAATGTGCACCAGCAGGGCCATATTTAGATGAAGCAGTGTCTTACTCTGAAGGGATTTTTAGCAGCGACATCAACATAGCACCAGAGGAGCGAGCACCAAAGATGTGGAATAGACAAGTGTTTGCAAATAATAGCAACCACCACTGCACCATCAAGCCAGACCCTGAAGCAGCAGGTTCGAGGTTTATTGACCTTCCTCTTTGAGGAGAAAAAGGGATGGAAGAAGAATGTGGAAGGTCACATGAAGTCATCCTTCAAGCGAATTTTACAGGCTTATTTAAAAGAGTAAACGTTGGGGAGATGCTCTGGAAATAATCATAGTTCAGAAACTTCCATTTTTTGCTGTAGAATCACACAATAATATAAGAATTATGAATAGAATTTGTCAATGAAATATATTAATTAAACTGGTTTGAGTTATATTTCTTTGGCACACAGCCATTTCCAATTACATGATTATAGCCTACAAAGCCAACAATTGAAATCACCTTTTTGTTTTTTACCATCCATGGGAGAATGTAGCACAGTATATAACTATAAAAATAGGTCTTTACTGTGCAAGAGAATGCAAAGCAGAAAAAGGACTATGTTTTAGCCATGAAAAGGAGTTCTACAGAAATGTGACCTCTGGTGTGAGGCATATTCTAATTGATATCACCTGTCCCTAGACTTCCACAAGCAGCTTGTGCTGAAGAATCTGGTTTCAGAATCAGTGAGTAGGGAGGTAGTTAACGTAGAGATGCATTTCTTCCTACATTTGTCCCCAGCTTTCACATGAAGTATCCCACAACCACTAATAAGGCCACATAAAGGAGTCAGAAGGGTTCCACTGCCCAGGCTTCTAGTCATCCTTTCTACATCTATGGATGTGAGCTAAAGAAAGTAACTCCTGACCCTCACATCTGGAAGAGCCTCACTGGCATAGCCGTTAGGTACTCTGTCCCCACAGATCTGAGCTGGAATCTGTTTTTGCTCTTAATCACTTAGTTAATAGATGAAGACAATATACATTACAATGGGTCGTTGTGACAACATATTTCCATTGATGTTGTCAAAGAAAGTAACCATTGTAGTAAAGTTACCAAAATAATAATGCCATCATGAATATGATATAAATATTAGATCATTATTAATATTAGGCACAAAATATTATGATGACCATTTGCACATGGGATATTTCTTACTGATATTATGCTTTTGCATGCAATATCCCAACTTGAAATACCAAAAAGCACGCTCAGATGTTTTCATATTACTATCAGCTTTGATTAAAAAATACAAACAAAATGAACAGAAGAGCTGAGAGACCTTATCACTTAACTCACATTTCTCTGCTGCATTATCCATAGTAGAATATTAAGGAAGCTCTGTTGAAGACTCTTTGGGAAAAATCTAGGACAGAATTCAGGTACCTTATTTGGGAAGACAGAGCAGTGCATCTATTATCAGAGAAAGCAGCCCTGTATTTGAGCAAATGCTCCTTGAATTAATTTTTCTTGCCTCTGTTCTCTACAATCTACAGGTAAGATTTACTTTCCGGAGTGTTGGAGGTCACTGTATAAAAATGACCTCTAAATGCAAGGATAGCAACATAGTTTAAAAGTCCACACTTTGGACAAGTCAGCATTAATGTAGATTGGAGAAGTAATTTGGCCATCACGTGCCCTCCTCTAGGTAGGTTGATGAATGACTATTCCATTTATTCCGCCTTCCAAAGTTTTATGGGCCATGGAGAGTGCAAGATCAGAGGTATTTGTGCCTGAAATTCAGCCACACTTAATTGAATGTAGTAAAATACCTGATCAAAGCATTTTCAAATACCAAAAATTCCAATATTCAGAGAAATTTTGATAGTGTTTGCAAATAAACCAGGGAAAAACTATCATTCTGGTTTCGAAGAGAGGTCAAAACTGCTAGCATTGAAAATTATTTTAAGAGTCAGTATTCACTCAAAGCTAACTTGAAGTAAAGTAAAGAGTGTGTAAAATTGATTAAGTAGAACTTTTCTACTTTGGAAAACTTTCCAGGTATCTATTAGGATCAGGATTATTATAATTTGGATAAATGAATGAAAGATTCTCTCCAGAGAATCTAAGATTATCTAAGAAGGAGAAGGTAAAGGACCCTAAACCTTATGCCTGATATTTAAATTTTCTATCCATCACATACAGGCATTCAGAGATTTTTTTCATAAACATATTTTCCATCATTAACACCGAATACTTAAAATAGATTCACTACCTCAGTATTAAAATTTTAAGAACCTTTTTATTCACAACTTCCCATTAAAGAATACTTTGATTCTTTGCTCCTTAAATTTGTCTTGGAAACACACGCATGTATATTGTGATATCTTTCTCTCTTCCTTCTTTCTAACTTCTCTGTTATACAAAAATGTGTTCTTCAGATTTCATATGTGAATATCCTTAGGTTTGCTTCCTAAGTTTCTCATGAAACTCCAAATTTCATTTCATTTTAAATACGACTTCTTTGTATCTATTGCTTTCACTCCAGTTTTTTTTTTTTCTTTTCTTTCTGTCTTTTTTTCCCCCAGGACTGGAGATTGAACTCAAGACCTTGAGCTTGCCAGGCAGCTAGCACCACTGAGCTAAGTCCCTGGCCCCTGCTCCAACTTTCATGCAAATAATTGCTCCAAAGCATTTCTAGCATAATTCTTTCTTTTCAAGGAATAACGAAGAGTTATCTTGCCAATCTAAAGTGTGATCTGACCGAGTGACTTCTCCAAAAATCTTCCTGGCTGTCAGTACGTGCTCGAAGCTTCCAGCCTGACCTGTCAGACCTTCCTGACTCGGACACCGCTTTGCTCTCCGGCCGCTTATCACTCCGGTTCCACTTCTTCCCAGCTTACTGAGCTTCTCCCATCCTGTCCACTAACTCCTGTTTCCTTCTCATTTGAACGTGAATAGCCAAATACTCAATTCTGTTTCCCGTTGCCTTCTTAGTCAATCCGGACAACAGGTGCTCATCCCGTGACCCTGAACTCCTCAGGCACCTCCCTTTGTGTTCTCAGCGCACCCTCCGGCGGTGAAGCCTTCCTCCCAGTGATCCAGCAGCCCATTTTTGTAGCTGTCTTCCTACTGGTTTTTGAAGGCAAGCCACCAGATTCCTCACTGTAAATTGAAACTTTCTCACAGGTTTTGGACATTGAAGTAGCTCAATAAATATGTACATAAAAAAGTTTTTTTTTTTCTATAGGGGACAAACATAAAGACTTAGAGCAATTTCACGCCATTATCCTCCCCTCTTTGCTTTTCCTATCCTTATATCACTGCTGCTGCATAAAAGCACTAGAGTGCACATACATCGTTCCCTGCCTCTTTCCATAACAGAGCTTAACACACTAACAAGGCAGTATGGAATACAAGGAGAGGAAGGAAATTAAAGAGAGCACAGACTGGTGGCAGATGATATTGAAGAAGTACTTTTTATGCACTCGAAGGAACTTTACAAGGATCGGAGTAGCATCTGTCACTAGGTCTTTGCATCAGCAACACATCGAGAGGTGCAGTTGTCATTCCTATTTTACAGAAGAGGAAACTGAGGCACAATAAGAGTCACAGTCTGGAGCTGAACCTGGTCCTGACCGCCTGCTCTGAGGGCAAACTCTTCAAAGCCACACAGCTTCCCTCGGTGTACAGGAAACTACTGCTCAGGTTTTTGTTCCTTGAGACCAGAAAGCCAGAACTCAAGAACTGGAGATAGTGAATATGTATGTAGTAGTGTTGGATAGAATTAAGACAAGTCTTTCTTTGCCTTAGCCATATATTTCCTCCTTCTATGTTAACTTTTTCTCCCATGATCATCCTGCCCAACAGCAGCGCAGTGACATGGACGTGGAAAAATACAAAACAGAGCAAATTATCTTGGAGCACATCCCAACTTTGCCTAAGGCCAGAGCAAAAATCTGTTCATGTGAAGCACTTTTTGTTCCATGGGTGTCTTGGTACATGTCTCCTGAGTTGACTTCATTCCACTCTGAATATTGCCCCGGGGCCTTGCGGTGTCCCTTCCTGTCAGAGCCAATCATAGCACCAGTTACTTCGAGACAAAAGCGGCTCTTAACGCACCTGAAGCGGCACCTCCCACGAACTGCATTCACGTTAGGTTCGGAATTGCAATTTATATATCAGATATGTGCAATCTCTGGAATGTCTGAATCGTGTTCTTTGTTCTTTCAATTAGTTGAACGCACATGCTGGCTGTGTGATAAATGTGAGGTATTTATTGAGCTGGTGTGAGAATCTGGGATTCTCCATGAGTACGTAGAAAGAGAAAGCTATTCTTGTTTCCTCAGTTTCTCTACTGCACGATGGCTCTGTTCTTCACCTTACTTAACTGCTTACTCAGAGATGTGCATTTCTTCTCCTCCTCATTTAGTCAACCTGACCGAAATGGTGAGATGTAGCTCAGAGCGTCTCCGGTTCCGTGACGTCAGACTAAGTCCACAGACCTTTCTCCCCTGTGATTCAGTTCGCACAGGGCTGTGACAGCCGGTTTACTCATGTGTGGATAGTGTCTCCGAAAAACAACATTTTGTGTTTAAAGATCAAGAACTCTGTAGTATTTCAGTCTCCAGATTTTGAAACGAAGACATAATATGTTTTGTTAAATTAATGAATGCATATTCTAAAATTTTACTAAAGCCCACAGGAGAATATCAGTTCAGTTATGTAAATCTAGTGCTTTGACCAAGATTACCTGGACTTCTGACTGTATACCCTCTGCTTGGGTCTTAATAATGCTACGGGGAGCCGGGTGTGGTGGCTCACTCCTATAATCCCAGCACTCGGGAGACAGAGGCAGGAGGATTGCTGAGTTCGAGGCTTGCCTGGGCTACATAGTGAGCTGAGGGCCAGCCTGAACTACAAAGCGAGACCCTGTCTCAAAAAAAAAAAAATGCTACGGGGAAAAAAAGAGCACTTTGGAAGTGTGCCACATATACTCATGGTTTTTCCACCACCGTTGAGGACAGGGTGGTCTGTGCCTCTCCTTTCAGCTGCTCAGCACACCAAGACAGAGAGTCCCTTTGGTTTGCAAGTTCAAGAGCAACCTCCTAACAGGATGCTCCATCTCAAATACAAATCAGTAAAAACAACAAGAAAAAAGGACAACAACAAAACAAATAAAATGAGTGCTTTGGTTGCAATAGAATCAAATATTAAAGTTTTTGTCCCTCCTTTTTCTCCTCTTTTTCTTCTCTTTATTACTTTTTAGTGATTCAAAGATAGTGTTGGGATTTGACATTTAAAACTATGAGAGACATCGTTGGTTTTTCCAAGTACTGGATACTTAAGATTATACTGTTGACATGCGGGTATTTCTCAAAATTGTCAGAGAATTCTTAAAGAAGTTTTGTCCATCTTCGCGTAGAGTCCTGGGGGCTCTGTGAGAAATGTCTCCCTCGCTATTTCAGATGATCAGTGGTGACATGCTCCGGGAGACCTTGTCCCCTGGCAGCTATGCTTTGGAGCAGAGTCTTGAACCTGGAAAACAAGTGATTGGATCACAGAAGACCTGTCACTCCACAGAGTCACCTTGTAGGCCTGCCAGTGATTTATCTCATGAATCCATTGGCTGTCCTATTTGATGGTCACAAAGATCAGGAAATACTCTGATTCTGCCACATACGGGGTGTGTTAACTTAGTGAAGGCATTTAACGACTTCATTTTAAGAGCAGATAGACTTGCTAAGGTTTAGTTCATCTCTTGTAAAATAATGATAACAACAGAACTCAACTCACAGGCTTCCAAAATTTAAGAGCATACAATCCTCTTATATTTGATGTAATTTTCCTCGTAGTACTTGTAAAGTTATTGAAGAGGTTTTCATTGTTGCTGTTTTTATTATTTTTCCTAACAATTGGTTTTGCTTTTTTCTCATTTTCTATGTCTTAAAGTGTCCATTATAATTTAATTTACAAACTCTCTGTCTACTCAAATGCTGTTAAGGCAAGAACCCACCACACATCTGCCGTCTGGGAGCATGTACTGATACTCTGGCTATCGTGGCTTTTTATGCATTGGGACTTTCTCTCCTTCTCATCCTCTGTTATTTCTTTAAGATGTCAACTTCCTGTACACTGTCACCAACTTCTGGCCTTGGAGGAGAGTTCATTTGTGAGGTCATACCATCCCTTGGGACCTTCTCTTTGGGCAGAGGTTTTCATAGAACACTGACATCTGTTCTTTTCGTGAAACAGGGACGACACATGCAGCTACAGAAGTTGTTTTCTGAACCTCATGACAAATGAGAAGATATTTGAGTATATCCCTGGTTACTGAGCAATGTTCCTTACCAGAAGAGTGAGCCTAATGAGTACAGTAAGAAAACACATGGTCAAGAATTTATCACCAGAAGAGGTTGCATTTTATGGTGAACTGGAAGCCACAGGAAGACTCATTCTCATTTGTCACAACTGCTCATGGTAACCTAGACAATGCCCCCAAAGCACACGAGTTCCTTGAAGCTTGGGCTCAGACTCATCTTAAAATGCTCTTGTTTTATATCCATTGTTTCAAGCAACAGCAAGTATTTACAGAGAACTAAATTTGTTCTAGTCCTTTTCCTAGATTATGAATTCCCATGTTTCTCCTCTTAGATGAGTAATGTAAACAGATTGAAGTTATTGCATGGAGTTAGTTGTTATTTTGTTTGTATGAATTAGTATCTGAATGGATTTAAATAAGTAGAAAACTTGACAGATACTTTCTACGATCAATTTTTTTTCTGCTACTCTTTGATGTCTATGTCCTCTACATGTGCTGTCAAATAATAATAAATGAAGCTAGCTCATTAAGATAATGTAAAATAAATATATTTATAGTATACATTGATCCATGCATCCATTTTAAATATTTATTTGCAACTAATACATTCCTGGCTTGTGGCTAAGCCTTAGGGATATAGAGGTGACTGATTTATGGTACAAGGTATATAAAATTCAAAAATTAGCATTTCAAAGCACACAAACAATACAGATTTTAAGAAATGAACTTAGACTGGAATAAGTAATGATAATGAAAAATTGAAGGAAAATAAAAACATACTATTTTAAATTTAATAATCTCTGACTTCAGTCTTGATGAAAAAAACAAGTTTATGCTAGGATCTTGAATACTAGGCGTTGAGTGAAGAACCTATAAGACAGAGTTAACAAGTAAGAGCAACAAATTTTATATTTGTAGAAAAAGTCATATTTTGGCTTCAGATATGTTTGTTAACATTAAAAGACCCCCAAATCTCATATATCAAAGTTTCTTATCAGGTAGAAGCAGGAGACAGATTGGTATTGAGGGGACCTGATAGAAACAAGTGACTCAGGTAATGTATACACCGTAAAACACTCTTCAACCTAAGTCACATTGGAATTGTATTGCAAGACTAGCTTTAATCTGTTGTTTTCTGAAAGCAAAGAACATTAACAATTTTCAGGGTAGATGCAATGATATTAAATGTGTACGTGAAAATAAGCATGTGTTGGTCTACAAATTTATAAATGTAAGATAAACTTTTGCCAATTTCTACCACAAAAGATGCTTAGCCTAGTTAGGTAGGCCTGAATGGGTATGTAGTTCTGCATTTTAAAGGAAATTAATTTCTACACACCTGGAAATATTGCTTATAACACAGAAACTTGCTCTGTCATCCTATGAAATGATTGCTGAAAAATTGCTTTTCCTAAGCTAGAGACTGCAGCTCAGTGGTAGGGCACTTGTGTAGCATCTGTGAGGCCTGGGATTCAATCCTCATTACACACAAATAAATAAATAAAAATACTTCTTTTAGAGCCACGCTGAGAATTTGGAAACAGTCGCTTAAGAGTACACAGGTGAGGCTGAGCACTCATGAGAGAAGGGTCCACAAACATGCAGATCACAACAGCACATCTCTTCTTCAACAGAAGGGATGATTGAGTTTGTGCTGCATTATAGAACAAATTGTCCTTTGAACTGGCTGTAGATGTGAAGGAAGTCTCTCCTTCTGGAGAGGGTGGCTGTTGGAAGTATTACAGTCACTGAAAGTTGAACTGCTACTTAGTGACAACACCACTCATTTGGAGATTCGGGATTTTCTTACTGATTTAATACTCATTTGGTAATCACTCTGTGTGATGTCAGATATACAAATACCTACTGATTTGTGCTTTATTCACCTTTATCATT
>PVIC010008330.1:22479-48606 GCA_004025085.1 Thryonomys swinderianus | reverse complement strand
TTTAGCACTACATCAGGCTCATAAAATGTTAATAATGATGGTGTCAGTGGTAGTAACTTAAAACAATCCAAAACTTTTTTGAGAGTTTTAACCTCTATGCTTCAATTTCCTCATCTGTTAAACAATGACAATATTTCTTACTCCATAGGATTTTATGAGGATATAAACAAATACATATATAGTTCTTAGGACATTGCATGACACAAAATATGTATTTAAAAGTTAGCTACCTTCATTATTATCTAATTATATGTTCCATTCTTAGGATAATTTCATATTGTTTAATATGAGAAGCCATTCTAATATAAGAAATATGGTGTTCAATCTTTTTTGTTGTTGTTGAGATAAGGTCTCACTTTGTAGTTCAGGCTGGCCCTGCATTCATTATGTAGCCCAGGCAAGCCTCAAACTCATAGCAGTCCTCCTGTCTCTGCCTCCTGAGTGCTGGGATGACAGGTGTGAGCCACCACACCCGGCACTGTGGTATGTGGTACTGATTGCTGGTGGGTGTGAGTCACCACGCCTGGTATTATTTTATGTGGTTACCTAGGATCAAACTCAGGACCTTGCATTGCTAGGCAGGCACTGGAACCACTGAGCTAAATCCCCAGGCCATGGTGTTCAATCATGGTGAGAGATATAGAACTTCTCTGGAACCTTAAAGTGATCTGAGAAAATTTAAAGAGTACTTTTCGAAAACTATAGAAGTTGTGACTAGGCACATTTATATTTTAATCTCCTTTAATTCTTAAGTCAACTTTTCAGTTGGTTCTACTTATCAGCCCCATTTTATGGGAAAATGAGGCACAGAAAGTTTAAGTAATTTGTCTAAGTTCTGTTGTCCAGTAATTGGCTGAGTTAAAATATTGCTAGGTCACTAAGTCCAAGCACTTCCACCACTTCTTAGACATGTACAGCACAAATAGCTCCCCACTGACCTCCACCAGATTGTGTTTTTTCTTTGTATACAGATAAAATTAGTCACAAGCATTTTTTCTAAGTGTCCAGATTACCACGTGAGAGTGTGTGAAATAAATCCAAACTGTTGGTAGGGGAAGGAAAAGAGGAAAGAAGAGTATTTCTTTCCATTCCAAATGATTTGGATCAGCATCAGCTTTTATGATTGTGCTCTATGAAAGAGAAATCAGGGCCTATAGTCAATGGAGTCTTAGCAAACTCCATGTCTAATTCTTGCCAGGAAAGACAAAAAGAAGCAGCAGCTAAAAATGTTACCCATATTGGAGCTTGCACAAAGTCGTCTTGCATTACTTACTGCTACATGTTGGTCTAGAAGAAATATTTCATTAACTACACTCTTGCTGTAGATTTTATCTAGTTACCATAGAAACTTTGGAGAAAAAGCTTGTTTTTAACCCTTGGACTAGGTTTGCTACCCAGCTTTATGGCTCTATTTAAAGAGCCCCCTTGTTATTTTAAACTCTTCCCCTTCTGCTTGCTTGCCTTCTCCTCCTGTTAGACAGCTGGACAGAACCTGTGCACGACCTTTAAATTGTCACTTTATTATGATTTTCAAGGCACAGTTCCTGGAGGTGGACAATACTTTTCTGTGTTTATCTGTGACATAGGCTCTCGTTTTAACAGGCTTGTTTTTTTAAACTGAAGTATCACTTCATCAAAAATAAAAATAAAAATGAACTATCTTGTTTCTATTACCTCTGCCAAGAGCGCTTCCCCATCCAGCCCAAGCTTTTATAGTTGGCATTACAAGCCCCCCTCACTCCCCAGACGGCTTTCAAATTGGAAGTGTCTGGTTTCTAGAAGTACTAGGTCTCTTGTCCTCTCGTCAGCCCTCTTTTCACTTGCAGCCTTCAGGAATTTCTTTTTTTTTTTTTTTTAATTGAATTCTTTATTGGTACAATTTATATACAATACACCATTAGAGTTGTATGCCTGTAATTCTTTCCTTTCTTTTGGGGACATGCAAAGAGCAGTTTACAGCCAGTAGGTCCCCAGACCATGGACTGTTGTTTGTCTCTGTGCTGGGTGACATTTTTCTAATGCTATTCCTTTGTTTTCCTGCCTGGGGACTTATTTGGTACATGTGGAAATTCTCATCTGGTTGTACTTGATTTTTTTTTTCACATAAGAATAGTAGGTGTTGGACAACTGGGTTGTATTTAGTGAGGTCAATCAGGGCCTGGACTTCTGGTTTGGAGAGAAGATTGAGGACCAGATGTTGAATATTTCCAGAAACTAGAAAATGTAACTGTGGAAAGTAGAAAGACTGCTTCTAGGCTCTTTTAACTTTGGTCAGTGATGGAGATACAATCAGGTAACCATGGTCAAGAATAATTCCACATAAAAGACATGCATTCTCTCTGGAAAGCCAGATTCCATCTCTGAGGGAAAGTAGAGGGAAGGCCTCATTGTGTCCAAATCATGACTGCCACACCAGCAGGCTCATAGAGAGGAAAAAAACAGGTCTTATGACGACCAGGCAATCCTACATCACAGGAGAGCTGTCCTTGAAGTGTGGTATTTGTTTTAGAGCTCCTACTCTTCAACGTTCACCCTGTGGAGGCTCCAGAAAAAAGGCTGGATGACAATCATCGGGGAAGAAAATGATCCACTGCAGCCTATGCTGTTCCTGAGATTACTAACGAATGGCAGAGGTAAGCCAGGTCACCTCTGAGCTCTTTCCTGGAGATGAAAGGGCTTTCAGGTTGCCAACATAGACAGAGGCCCTCTTCCAGGAAGACCAAAAGTGACTACTGTAGGCCAGAAGAGGTCTTGACTCATGTAGCTCTAGTCTTACGAAATCCCAGGTGAGCCATAGACGTGAAGAGGAAGGAGTTTCAATGCAACCTGGGGTTGTCTGGAGTATGAAACCTTTGTTTACTCATTTCTGAACATCTCTCATGCCTTTGGAAAAGCCAGTGCATAGTAGATTCTGAACAAGTATTTGTTAAATATGAGCTAAGGATTTTTTTACTACAAATCATAGATTCTTTTATTAAAGCAGTATTTTATTGAGATATGTGGCCCCATAACACTTGCCCTTTTAAGTATTCAATGCAGGTTGTGGCTGAGTGGTACAGAACTTGCTTAGCATGGTCAAGGCCCTGGATTCAATCCCTAGCAATAATTTTTTAAAAGGAAGAAGTACAGTGTATAACTCAGTCGACCTCAGTATAGTCAGAGATGTGCAATTAACATCACTATTTAATTTTAGAAATTTTCATCAACCTCTCCCATCAAAAAATTCTCAGTAGCCCAGAGATTTAGTTCAGTGGTTCCAGC
The DNA here is from genome assembly GCA_004025085.1 of Thryonomys swinderianus. NCBI lineage: Eukaryota > Metazoa > Chordata > Mammalia > Rodentia > Thryonomyidae > Thryonomys > Thryonomys swinderianus. The sequence continues at coordinate 45,345 of PVIC010008330.1, read as the reverse complement.
ACTTGCCTCGCAAGCACAAGGTCCCTGGTTCTCTCCCAAATAACCACATACAACAATCCTGGGTGCTGTGACTCATATCCACTAGCAATCAGTACCACATACCACAGTGCTGGGCGTGGTGGCTCACGCCTGTCATCCCAGAACTCGGGAGGCAGAGGCAGGAGGATTGCTGAGTTCCAGGCTTGCCTGGGCTACGTAATGAGCTCAGGGCTGGCCTGAACTACAAAGTGAGACCCCGTCTCAAAAAAAAAAATAAAAACACCTCAGGGTTTTTCCCCACTTTTTCTTCCCCCTAGTGCCTAGCAACCACTAACCTACTTCCTCTCTCTGGCCATAGATTTCTGATCATTGCATTCAACACTTTATATATCTCTATATAAGCACACAAAGCAAAATTTCCACCATAGTCATGCTCTTCAGAAAACATTCCTGTGTTTTCCTGGTTCTACCTAATCCGGTCTTGCCCTTTCAATCACTTAAAAGAACAGATGGCTTAAGCCTTCTCAAGGCCAAGGCTGTGTCTCTGCATTGCCAAATATGTTGATGAACATTGAATGTCAGCCCAGAATCACAATGAAAGAAAATGTGAAATACCTGGACACAGCCAAAATAATTCATGCATTTCCCCAGGCTCTCGCACCATTCAGCAACCACGAGTGACTCATTCTAGCACAGTGACTCTTAACAGAAATGGAATTTGGGCATGCCAGGTCAGGCACAGGAGGTAAGACCTGGTCTGAGAAAGCAGTATTGAAGGTCTGCAGCAGCACTAGCCATGTAGTTCAGATGAAGAAATACCAAGTACTGTTCTAGATAGAAGATGCAAATCTGAAGCCTGGGGTGTGGGCTTGCAACAAGCATTGAATTCACAGAGTAAAGGCCTCAAGCCAGGAAAGGGGAGTTCAGGAGCAAGGCCTGGGGAGAACACTGCTGATCCAGTCTGGGTTACTCTTTCTGCAAACTCAGGCTTGGCTTTGGACTTCTTAGTGATTTTGTGTTTCATATGCTTATTACTGGGTGATTGGTATTGCTATATATAATGTCACCAATTAGTGATCAGTGAGCTAGAGCTCAGGAAGGACAGGACTGTGAAAGAGTATGAGGTCATCTAGGGAAGATGAGAAGGAGGCCTAGGAGGAGCTCACTGGACAGCTCAGGATTATCTGTTTGTCAAGCACCTACAAAGCAGCTTCATTCTAACTCTAGGAATGACCTTGGGACTGGATTTGAAGCCCAGTAAAGGTAAAGAGCTGCCAAGAACCTAAACAGACAGAGCCTAGCAATCAGGAAACCTGATGTGTTAGTCAGCTTTCCTGTTGCCAGAGCCCAACAACTTACACCTTTAACCTAAAGAAGGAGAGGTTTAATCCGGGTCACAGTTTCAGGGGACTCTGCAGGTCAGCTGACTCCAAGGGAGAAACATCATGGCAAGAGGGCATGGTGGAGCACAGCTGTTTAGTTCATGGCAGCTAGAAAGCAAAACATGGGAACAATGCCAGAAAAGAAGAGTGAGAGGGACCAGATACACCACAAGGCCATTGTGCCACGGCCTACCCAAACATACCCAGAAGTGTGCTCCACCAATATACTGGGTGTCTCCCAAGCCAATCAAGTTGACACAATCAAGCTTCACTGTCACATTTGCCAAAGTCACCCCAAGGCCTGATGCTGGAGAAGCAACTGCTAATTAGAGGAGGAATGAAATGGAAAATTTCCTTGATAATTCAGTTAGTAACTGGGTCTTCCCAGGGCGCTTGCCTCGGCTATAAGCTTCCTGCACTCCCCTAAAGTTCCCTTCCATGCAGAAAATTTCAGTGTTGAACCATGTGATAATGCCAACTGCATCTGCCTTGTGTTCAGGATAGCAGGAATGCAGAGAAGGAGGACTTGCTTCAGAATTGAAGGGGTCCTCTTTGAGTGACCAGAAAGCTTGTTCATAGGAGACCATCACTCTTCTCTGGTGTTCACAGAAGGGGACAATAGGAAATTACAGTCAATATGCTGTGTAATTACATTCCAGTCAGAGATAAACTGCATGAGGTGGTCCCATAAGATCTTACCACCTAGAAATACAGCAGCCATTTTAGTTCATATAAGTAAATTCTATGGTATTCGCAAGAATGACAACTCTCCTAATGATGCATTTCTCAGAAGATATCCTCATAGTTAAGTGACACCTGACCACACAGTTCTGAGTCCTGCCTTTTGTTTGGACCTCTGTGTGACTCCAAAATACTTATATCTTACTTCATAACACAGCTCTGTAGGACACAGGGTTTCATTTTCTTTTTAGGTAGAGGAACTGAAAGCCATACAGGCTACAAGATGAGTTGCCTGACACAGTATAGCAAACAGATCAGAACACAGTCTCTTCTGTTCAAGCTGCTGTTCCCATTGAACAAAGGTGACTCGGTTAGGCTGACAACAGACAGACGGGCTGTTTACTGATTCCTCCAAAGCCTGATGCCCCAACCAGAACAGTCCTGCGAAGAAGTAGGCCGGAGCTGCTACATGTCTCACTTGGGTTTTCTATGGGATCCTCCTTGAGAAGCCAAAAAAATTTTGCCTTACACTGAAGGTACTCAATACATAAAATGTTTTTGTATATCAATGACATTCTTCTAATATGCATATTTCACCACATATCAAAAGACCCAGGGCATGGCTGTCCTACCATTTCTCAGAGGCAGTGTGGTACAGGAGGAAAAAGCCTGGGTTTGAAGTTAAGAAGGCCCCAGTTCCAGCTTCAACACTTACTAGCTGTGCAGCCCTGGCTTACCATTTTCACTCTCTGAACGGTTCTCCTAAAGATGAACAGTGCATGTAAAAAGCTTAACGCATAAAACTTAATCAGTAAAGTTAATGCCAGCCGTTGTAAGTAAAGATGGACGCCGTAGCTTTGTAGGCAACTCAGGATTAGTCAATGTAGAGACAAATTTGGATTGCTGGGTTCCCAGATGTCCTGGCCAAAACTCTTTCTTCTTAATCTCTCTGTTGTCTCAGGCAGGAGACAGGAGTAGGGATGGAGGAGGCGCTCAGAAGGTGGGGTGGGTGCTGTCCTCTAGGGCCCTGGGTACTAAACGGAGCCAGGCAGTGATGCCTCGTTCACAGGACTGCTTTGGTGCTCACTTAAATGAAGCACAGCATGGAGAGAATGACAGTAATTTTATTGGGAAGTGACAGTGACATGAGAGTCTCTGGGGCAGTGGGAACCTCGGAGTCACCGGGGGCCACACCAAGATGTCAACCACTACCACTAGGGAATGCTCCAAAAAAGCATCTACAAGGGGTTGCTTGATGAGGTCTCTCTGTAGTTCAGAAAGCACAGCATGTCTCAGAGGCTTTCCCCAGCCTCCTCCCTTCCTCATGAGCTGGGTGAGCTCCTCTTAACTGGGCTCTGCCTCTGGCAGCTTCATCAGCCAAAGTCCACAGCATGCCAAGAGGTCAGATCCAAAACAGTGGCAAAATCAATAGCAAACAGCTCCGAAATGATGATAAAAAGCTGAACCAGGGACCAGGCCAGCTCTCCAGAGATGACACCAGAATGATAATTCATGGCCTGAGGCCCCAAGTCCTCCAGACCAATAGCTCAGCTGGGAACAGCGGAGAGACAGTTACTTCCTCCCACAGCACATGTTTGAGAAGTGGCACATTTTATATTGATGTGAAAGTTGCTAAAACCAGAAGAAAAACTATTGGCAGGAAGTGTGAAGGGAGGACCTGAAGCCTTACGGAAGATACTCAAAGATTGGTCAATTTTAAAAACTAACTTTCTCAGCCACCATAACTCTCCCTCTCTTAGCCACCGCTGTGCACCAGGAGCTCAGCACAACTAGCGGCCTCCATCTAAGAGGGACTTAAAGCTCTGTAAGGTAGCAAGAGGAAAACCACCCTAAGCTACAAAGGTGGAATAGGAAACTGCTGAGAGGAGGGAAGGTCACTTGAGGAGTGAGCAGGAGCACAGTCCTAGGGAAAGCAAGGGGAGTCAGGACAGTGCCGGAAGCCTCTAACCCATTCCTCCCATCTTATCTGCAACCCTGGCCCTGGCCACTGGTTCCCAGAGTAGACTCTTGTAGAATCAGGGCAATCTCACCTCATGGGCATTTAAAATACATCTCTACCACAGTGCCAGGCGTGGTGGCTCACGCCTGTAATCCCAGCACTCGGGAGGCAGAGACAGGAGGATTGCTGAGTTCCAGGCTTGCCTGGACTAAATAGTGAGTTCAGGGTTAGCCTGAACTACAAAGCGAGACCCTGTCTCAAAAAAAAAAAAAAAAAAAAGTCTCCAGGGAGACAGCCTGGCACTTACTTCTTCAAAATATTCAGCACCCTGGCTCGTCATGAAAACTCATTGTTGGATAATCCAAATAGCTATTCTCAGAACAGCTCTTTCCCTTTCCAGCCTTCCCAGCTATAACCATATGATTTTCTTCCTAAACAGCTTTTGTTATCATGAAACTCCTTTACTCATCATTTTTCACTGATGTCCTTGGCAGAGTCCAAGGCCCAGGCCCCTGCCCAGCTTTCTGATTCTTCCCTAATCCAACTCTCACTTCTACAGTTTACGAAGAATCTGGACTCTCCAAGGCCAGCTCCTCCCCCTTCCTACTCCCACTGGACTCGTTCCTGTTTCTCCATCCTGTGATGCCCTCTTCATCCTCTTGGTCTAACCAGATTCTAATCCTGTTTCGCTCCTTCAAGCCTCACCAGATTTCTTAAGCTTCCATGATCCCAGTGTCGGTTGCAGTTGGCAGCTCATGATAAGTTTCTGAAAGTCTTATTTGTCTAACCATCGTGCAAAGGATTGAAAAGCAGGGCATCCCTTGCATCCTTTAAAGGCCTCCACAGGATCAGGACAGAATATGGCGTCTCCCCCTAGAGCGTCACAATTCACACTTACTGGTTTTACAAAGTCCAAAGTGACTTTGAATTATAGTGAGGTCTTTCATTTGCACAGCAAATACCTATTGAGCACCTGCTGTGGGCCAAGGTCTATGTTGGTGATTAAAACGTGAAAAAGACAGGCCAGGTCCTTGACCTTAGTGAGGCTGCAGATTAGTGGGAAAAAGGTAGACAGTGAAACAAGTAGTTTTAGTACAGACTGGCCTGAGGGTGCTCTGATAGGAGACAGATAGCATGCTAGGGGAAGACATAATGAAGGCTCCTAACCTAGTCTTAGGAAATAATGGAAGGCTTCCAGAGTTAGCCTTTCTTAAAATAAGACTTTCAATTAGCTAGTTAGGAATACTAGAGAGAATAAATCTTAAAATAACTGAGACTTGGGTTGGAGATTTAGCTCAGTGGTTCCGGCGCCTGCCTCGCAAGTGCAAGATCCTGAGTTCGACCCCAGTAACCACATACAATGTTGGGCGTGGTGATTCACGCTTACTAGCCATGAATACCACATACTACAGTGCCCAGCGTGGTGGTTCACGCCTGTGATCCCAGCACTCGGGAGGCAGAGGCAGGAGGATTGCTGAGTTTGAGGCTTGCCTGGGCTACACAGTGAGCTCAGGGCCAGCCTGAACTACAAAGCGAGACCCTGTCTCAAAAAAAAAAAAAAAAAAAAAAAAACCCTAGACTTAGTATTGGTTGTTCATTTATCAGGAATGTCATGTTTTACTCTATTTACCTATAAGAACTTCATGTTGACATAGTGATGAAATAATAATGTAATTACCTAAATCTATCTATCCATCTATATATTCTCCATCTCATTCCAAAAGGCATATAAACTGAATGAATGATGTCTACTGCTTAAGCAGAAGTCAGTAGGGAAAATGGCTCAAATGGAACAAAAGGGCAGGGGTGTGAAATGGAAATGTAACGAGGCAAATCAGCCAAGTATACACCCCACAATTCTGTGCATCGCTAGACATGACTGGGAAAGAACACAGAGATGCATTTCTCTGGGTAGGAGCCCTGTGGGTTTCTGCCCCTCCCTGCCTGACACATTTGGGAGAGTGTCGCTTACGAGTGGAGGTCGGGAGGAAGGGGGAGGAGAGCAGAATAGATTGGACACTCGCTTACGCCGAGGAACACTCCTCCCGTCTATTGGTTCCAGGCACTCTGTTGCTATTCATAGCATTTCCTTTTCAACCGAAATGTGGGAATAATCTGACTGCCAAGCTATTATGGATAAAATGAAGAGGCTGTCTACATACAAATCTGTACTCCCTATTACTGAGAGCCAGAGGGCTGAGGCCCGTCCCAGCTGGGTCTTCACACGTGCAGATTAGCAGGGCAGTTTGTTCCTTGAAAAGAAAGAAGCAGGATTTCTACATCACTCGTTTCCTGAACTCTGAGTCATAGCCTATATGTACTGGTATTTTATTGTGCTGTTTCTGGATTATTTATTTAATATTGTTTCATTAAATTTTAAAGAACACAGTGGTTCTCCGAATAAAACATGAAATGCCAGAGTGCAAAATGAATGGTTAAATTCAATAAATATTTTTAAGTTTCTGAAGGAACAGAAGCATGATACGTATGTGTTTATGCAGCAGAACAGATAATATTTCATTACTAAAGAGACTTCTAGTCACGTTGAGACCAGTAAATACAAAGGCGTGGTGCTGCCTAGCAAACTGAGCTATGCCCTATTTTGTCACAGTCCAGCTACCTTCCACTCTTGTGCAGAGTAAGTGGCTAGACTTCGGCACCTCATGCTAAGTATTCTGGGCACAAACATCAAACTCTCTTTTGTTTTCCATGGGGATGGCAAGAGGCTGTGAAACGCACTCGAGGCCGCACAACTCTATTGACCGGTTTGGAAACAGGAAGGCCCTGGCTGCGATATTCAACCACATTAAATGACCAGCATTATCCAGAGCCCTGCAACATGAGTTAATTGTGCTTGCTGGGCTTTGACGCTGGGAACATCGGAGAAAATCTTGCGCAATTAGGAGCTGGCCTCATGAAAAGGGCTTCCTTCACACCACATGTCCAGTTTTTGTACTCAGAGGAGGGTGTCAACCCGAGAAAGGGTAAGCCCCAAGGGAGATGCATTTGTAAAGAATTTTGAGGAAGAGTGGCTATCTTGTTGCGGTTACTTTGGGGTGGAGAGGAGATTCCCGGTTAGAATCGAGGCCAGGACGCTTGCCAGTGATAGAATCTAATAGAGCGCTGCTGCTGACAATTGTGCACAGTGAACTACACACTCCTACACTGGGATGCTGAGATGTGTTTTTCTAATAAATTCTTCATGATCCAGTGTGAATTGTTCCCAGGCACTTAAATGATTCAATGACTTAATATTTCATTTATTTATTTATTTCCAGTACCAGGGATTGAACTCGGGCCCTTGTGCTTTCAAGGTAGGAGTGGTGCTACTGAGCTAACTCCCTGGCCCAATATTTCATTTTAAACCATTTTCTGCACAGAAATATTTCTTATGAATGTTAATAAATAACTCTGATTGTCCTTTAGAAGAGTAGAATCAGTCTTTTCATTGGCTTAGAAAAGGCTGATAATGAGAGTTTTTAGCACAATTCAGACAAAAATACATCCTTTGAATGGAGGGCCTCGCACTCATATTGTAGTTTTTATTTGCTGAATCAAAGCTTTCCTTAATTCCTAGATCTGTCAGCTTAAGATTTTTTTGAATAGCCAAAAACATCCCTTTTGATGAAGAACTCAATAACCTGATCAAACTAACAAGTGCTCACTCCCTTTCCTTCAATCCTAGCGTGGTCGTGATTTCTAACAGAGCTGACCGCATCATGCACCATGGTTGCCTGTCCAGTGTTGAGTTACATAAGCTTGGAGCTCTTAGCAAGCCTGGTTGTTTAATTATAAGCAAACTCAGGACTTCGGCATTTGGCAGGAACATAAACTTTCATCTGTCTGGTCCAGTGTTCTTCCCCAACAGGAGTGTCATCTCTGTTGAAATCCTCTCTGCTTGATAAGAGAGTCTGGGCAGTTGTTGGCTATGACCAGTTGCCATAAAGTTCTCCCATATCTCATTGCAGTGGTCATTCTTCTGCCATCCCAGAACCTAGTACCGCGCTCTAAAAAAGGACCATAACTCGCTGTGTATCCTTTTCCTCTGCTTAACTTTTAAATAGAGGAGTCCTGACTTACTCTTCATTGTATCTCCATCATCCATGAGAAGAGCAGAAAAAAAAAATGGACAATTCTTCTAACTTTCTACATCAGCACTAATTCACCTCACTCTGCCAGCCAGCCAAACATATCTACTTAACTATTCCATAATTCTATCCACATTTCTCCGACTTGCAAGCAAAAAAAAAAAAAAATCGTGAAAGATTTTGTCAAACAGCCTTCTAAAACCCATGTATTCCTCTGAACTGTGGGTTTCATATTTCAATAAAAAATGCAAAGAACTTAATCGACAATGATCTATTTTTAGGGCAGCAATGTTGGAACCTAGTAATTATGCCTTCCCTCCTTACATTCTAACAAGCTATTTGTTTCATAACCCTTTCCAGAAATTTGATGGTAGCTCACACAAAGATTACCAGACTGTGGTTTCCAGAATCCACCTCTGAAACTTGGGTTAACAGTTCTCCCCTCTGATCTGAGGTTATTCATTCCCATGTAACTTGTTCAAAGGTAGTTACAATAGTTCCTCTATCATATCTTAAAGTTATTTTGTTTGTCTGGAAAGTAATTTGTCTGAACTTCCTGATTTGAATAGCTAGCTGTGCTCCAGATTCCCACTGAGGCTTCACCCCACCTCTACAGGGCATGTCCTCATTGATAAAGGGAAACAGAAACTAATTCATGCCTGTCTGCTGGGATAGTGTAACTTTGTGGTGGTGACAGCCTAGAAGAGAACTGCTGGAGCATTCCTGCCAGGCACCAGTGGAGGCAAACTTAACAGGAAATGTAATGAAACCTAATCTTCATATTTCTTCACTTATTTCTTTTTTTTTTTCTTAAAATTAGTCTTTCAAAGTGGATAACCTAGCTCTTCTTCTGGGTCTCATGGAAGCTTACATATTAACCCTCTACTGATGGTGTTTTTCTTGGCACTGTAATGACCAGCAAAGCAAAATGAAAATGTAGGAGTGTTTTATGGGCTAAGCATGAGATTTGAGATACTCCATGCTGATACCAAGACTTGGAGATTCACTTAACCTCACCACACTTTTGTTTTCTTACATACAACATGGGGATAACAGTCTTTATTTTAGTGTTAAGGGTTGACATAAATGTTTATGGACATTAAATAAATATGTATGTGCACAACAATTAACTTGCTAGTGTAAGTATTTACTCTAGGAAGAAATTAATTAACGAATCCAGAATAAAGAAAAAGATTTGCAGTCAGGAGAACTGATTTCTAAACATAAGCCAGGAAGTACAACAAGGTTGAACACATCCTTTAATCCTTATGAATCCTAGTTTCCTCATCTGGGAAGCAGAGATGATAAATGGGAATTATTCAAATCCTATATGTGTTAAAATGCTTCATAAATTTTCAAAAATGCGCTACAAATTTTGGAAAGTATATATAGATGTATTGTGTTATTACCTTTAAATCATTAAAATTAGAATTGACTTACAAAGAATGTAATTTACCCCAAATTTCTAGAGCACAGATTACATGTGCTGGCCATATATGTATGTGCAAATACATATAGTTATACACACGCACACACATATAGGTTGTCATGCAGGGAATGAGTCAAAAATTTAGTGACTGACAATACAAATATCAAATGCTATAAAGACAAATATCAATTGAAAGTACATAAAATATCCAGCCTCAGAATCAAGCCTTTCCAATCCACAGTGCTTTTTGTATTCTGTGCACTGTAAATGCTAATGATATGGAGAGTTACATGGGAATCCAGGATCATTAGATTAGTATCTGACTTTATCATAAAGTAAGAATTTCCTCAAATCCTTCTTTAATCTTCCCCAAAGTCTGGAATATTTTGTAGATACTGTATCCCAATCCAAGCCCAGAAAAACATTCCTCTAGATTTCTGAAGTGCTCACATCTGAGGTTCTTTCTCTCCTCTATTTGTTTGCCTATAAATCACAAGTTTCCAATTCAAGGACAGCCTACCATTCAGAAAGACAGTCTTGGATAAAAGTTGCAGGTTGCCCTTGAGATGCCTAAACTTGTCCAGGGTAAAAGGAGCCTTGCACCCCTCTCCTTGCAGAAGTTCCCAGAAGACTCGGGAAGCCTTCAAGCCTCTTGGAGTTTGGAAGGATTAATCTGTTGAATCAGAAGGCTACTGCTTGACTTTTCTTAGCTCAGTTTAACAGCAATTTAAACAAAGATTTCTCTCCTTGCCCCTGTTGTCCTACAAGGAAGGCACCATTTCCCCAAGACCTATGCATAGTGGAACTTCTAGGCTCAGTAGACACAACTGTATTCATTATCACCAGCCTTGGCTTTCAGTTAAGAAAGGAATTCTATTTCAGTTCATTATCTCTGCCAATTCCAGCTTCATCCATGAGGAAATATCTCACCTCTCTGCAAAGAGACAGTGAAGGTCAGTGGCCCAGGTCCCTGCCACAGGTTCTGGAAGTTCTCTGCCTCCTCCTGGCCAGGCACCTCCCCCTTCATATCTTGATTTCCTAGGCCAGAAACCATTTTCCAAATGAAAAGTATGTCTTCTCTTTTGAACCTTCTCTCTGGCATTATGAGCCTAGACAGCACACTCTTTCTATAACTCCTCTCCATTTTATTTCTGCACATAATTTTTCATCTTGTCATGGAGGGTTAGTTCACCAAGTCTCTCTGCCTCACAAATACAACTCTGATTCCCCAAATGATCCAGACAAGGCATTCAAGCCACCTTTCTCCCCTACCACAAGCCCATACCTTTGAAAGACATGAAAGAAATCAAGGTCAGCACTAGATAGAAGTAAGGAAAACAATAAAGATATGAGATCAAAGTCTTAGAATACAGGGGTGGTTGCATAGCACTGGATAGTGAGTCAGAAACTTTCTGAGGTAGGGAGGCAGTAGGTCCCTGGGTCTCAGACATGTATTTAACTGTGATAAAAACTCAGTCCTGTCAGTCCTGAACTCCATGTAAAAGTTAAGAATGTAGAACTAAAATACATTTGCAGTTGTAGCCTGGTAGTAGTTCCTCTCGTCTTCATTCTTGTAATCTTCTTGCCTTCTCTGAGTTTGCGAAGACAAATTTATAAAAATAGACACTGTTGGAGTAAAAAACACATCAAAACTTTGCCAGGAGAAACAGTTCAATGGTGTAGTAGCAGAAATCCATGTCTGCGTTGTAAGCTATCTAACAGGATCTAAAGCCACCCTCTGCCCCACACAGGGAAAATTTGAAGCCGACACCTTACAGGACAGTCAGGAGCCAAAACCTTCTGGATTCATCATGTACCTGCTGGTGTCTGCTCTCCACATACCCGTCTCCGCTGTACTTCCCGTAACAGCTGCCAGCCCTGCCTTATGGAAGGGACACGTTGGGCTGCATGCAGTGTTGGCAGGACTGGGGATTTCCATCCTGGGACAGTGGCGATTGGTGGATGCCAGGGTGTGAACTACTCCAGCAACTTGTCCACCTTCTCCTCTGCATGAAGGACTCTCCGGTGTGGCCTTCTCTGTCTCCAAACAAGCCTCTGTAAGGCTTTGCTTGCTGCCTCTCTCTATGTGTCCGTCCTGTGCCCTCACTAGTTTTTCCTGGAAATGCTTCCTATTAAATCATTTTCACATGACTCTTTATCTCAGAAGCAGTCTCTAGAGAACCCAGGCTAAGATATCCGAGAACAGAGCCAAGAGCAGGCCTGGCACAGCAACGGAAAGGAGAAAGTAAAGAAAGATTCCATACTGCTTTCCAGATCCCATGTCTTCTAGGCATGGGGGGTGCACCTGCGAGCACGTCTTCCCCTTTCTGGTTTCATTGTACTGCCTGCTCTGCACATGTCACAGACATAACTAGAGTTGCCTATTGTTTTATCCCAAAGAATATTTTCTTTATATTTTTCTAACAATAGTAATGACAAATAGCCTATCAGGAAGTAGATGAAAATAAAGTTAAGTCAAATGGCACTATCTGAGCCTCTAGCAAAGGAAACAAGACTGGAAGAGGGAGCGGGAGGGGAGAAGCACTCTCAAAGCTTACATTTTTTCCTCTGCCCTTGGACTCTGGGGGCCAGCCCTGGTACTACTCTCTCTGAGTGTGTGTGCTAATCCAGTATGACTGGTGCCTTTATAAAAAGGTAAAATAAGAAAAGAGACAGCATAGAAGGAAGACAATTCAAAGACACACAGGAAAAACAATCATCTATAAGCCAAGGAACACTGAGGCTACCCGAAGCTGAGAGAATAGAACAGGACAAATTCTCCATCGTATCTCCTGAAGGAAAAAAAATCTTTTGACGCCCTGATTACAAGTTTTGTAGAATCCCTAACAGAGACAATACATTTCTGCTGTGCAAGCCACCCGAGACATACATTTTGTCAAAGCAGCTCCAGCACATGAACACAGCCTCCCTCTGGTAAGCTGTTCTCAAGCCCTGATGAGGGGCGAGATACGCTTGTAAGCGTCCCCTGGGCCAAAGCCATAGGGAAGGGGAGTGGGAAAGAGTTCCGAGCCAAGGACAACCAACCCATAGGCTGGCCAGGAACCAGGGCTGGTGAGGCCTAGCTCGGAGGGACAGCTCAGGACTGTCACATTCTGTCAAGCCGCAGGAGGTTGTGGTGGGTGCTGATTTGGAAGCTGGTCTAGACCCTGGCACCCAGTGGCCATTGTGGGTATGTAGAAAACAAATAAGCAGAGGAATCTGGTCAAGAAAAAGCAAATGGAAGGGAGACAGGCCAAGCGGGGCTGGAGCATGACAGAAAACAGCTAGGCCAGAGCTGTCTTGATTCTACCCTTCCTGAGTCAGGTTTCTCTGTGTTCCCATACATGTCTATTTTTAAATAAATCTGTCCCTCTTGTCTCTGGTGACCTCAATGGTTTTGTTTTAATTTTTTGCTCCGCAAGTGATCTCAATTTGACAATTTAAAAAGGCAACTTCAGTTCCTCAAAAAGATTGATGCTTAGCAAAGTAGTGAATTAAGACTTTTGGGGGGGGGGTCCAGTTTCTTATTTTACTAGGGTAGTTGAGTTAAAAATTGCTTTAACTGGGTCGGAGATTTAGCTCAGTGGTTCCAGTGCCTGCCTTGCAAGCGCAAGGTTCTGAGTTCGATCCTCAATACCATTTACAGTGCTGGACGTGGTGACTCATGACCACCAGCAATCAATACCACATACCACAGTGCCGGCCGTGTTGGCTCACACCTGTAATCCCAGCGGGAGGCAGAGCCAGGAGGATTGCTGAGTTCCAGGCTTGCCTGGGCTACATAGTGAGCTCAGGGCCAGCCTGAACTACAAAGTGGGACCCTGTCTCAAAAAAAAAAAAAAATTGCTTCAATTAAAAGCCTTAAAATTTTAGGCACAAGGTGAAATTGTTTTGGAACCCTGTGATAAAGTATAACCCCTAAAGAAGAAAAGGGGTGGGGGGCAGGTGGAAACAAATGGGTATGGTGGTGGTACTAGAGCTCAGAAGGCACAGGGGCCTCATCCTGAAGGCCCAGGAGATCAGACTTCCAGAGGAGGGGAACGGCCCACACCGATACACATCTTACAAAGACTGATATCAGCAGGGTGTAGAGTGGATTACAAGGGGAACAAGACTGGAGGGACAGAGTAAGATTTGGAGTCTGCTGCAGGAAGCCCTGGGTGAGATGATGGTGGCCTTATAAGGTGTCCAGCGTGCAACCCGCAGGCCACATGCAGCCCTGGACATCAAGTAATGTGGCCCCACAAGATCATAAACTTTTATCATTATTATGTGATTTTAGCAATACTTTTCAAGAGTTCACCAGCTGTGCTCCCACACAGCTGTGCGGAGGAGGGCACAGCACAGCACTAACTCTTCCTACAGCTCCTGCAACACAGTCAGTCCAATGGAAACCTCGTGTGTCAGACGGGCATGTGTTTGTGTATCTTGGCAAGTAAAATTATAAGTAATGGTATTTCAACCTAAGAGTGTTCATTGTTATGAAACATAGAGTTCCTCTTCGCCATGAAGTCCCGACCCTAGAGAGGGAGAGGAAGGGAACTCGGGAAGAGACATTTGGGTTGAACACAGTGAAACTGGGGAATGCAGAGCTTCCCAGCGAGAAGGGGGAGGGGAGGAGGCCATCGCCTGCAAGGTGGCTGGCAGGGTACAGCAAGTCCCTGGGGCTGGGGACCAAAGCAGCCAGATGCCTAACCTTTATCACCCCAAGAACCAGTTCCTGACATGTAAGATCCGGGGCCTGGAGTGTGGCTCCATCCTTTGGGCTGATAGCATAAACCACCGCACTCTTCAACAACGGAAAAGCTCTCCAGGCTGCTGCCTGCTCGGAGCCTCACACTGGAGCTCTGTGTTTATAATTCACGAGAATCAAATCCCACATAGTCATATATGTGACAAAGGCCTCAGCTATAAGCAACATTAATGAAGACAAATGAATCAGCCAAATGCTGCAGCCTGTGCGGCAGCTCCCAGGCCCCGCCTTGTGCACACTGCGGGGCTGCGCCTCAAGGCTCACTTCGGGCTGCGGTTCTTGCCTCGCCTGAGGGAGATACCGGGACAGCTCTTACCCAGGGGCGCCGCAGCCAGGCCTGAACAGGCCAGTGAGGAGGTAGGACAGTCACAGGAGGCTCTGAGAGAATTTTAAGATTTTGATGAAAGCTGTCTTAAGGGAGATAGGTATACAGAGATTAGCTGCAGAGAGAAGTCTGATGGCGGTAAATAAACAGGCTCTCTGCATTCTGGTGTGGTTGCTGATTGGGAAATCATCGCTACTGGAATTTTAATTTCAGCCAGTGAGTAATCACACCCTAAAAGGCATCTTCCTGAATGCCTTGAATCAGTCCTACACCCAAGTTAGGTTTGGTTCCTAGCTGAATATGCTGCTCCCTTTTAAGGCCACTTGCATCTTCCCATCCGTTTCTCTCTGTGACAGATGATAAAACATTCAACTTTGAGACTTTTATTCCAGTCTCTCCTGAGGAGACCAGAATCAATTTTTTTTTTAAGAAGCCAGGCATTTATTAATCAGACATGAGGCTGGAGCTGGGGAGGTAACTGTGGTTCTGCCCCGGCCCTTGGTGGCGAGATATGACATCCAGCAGGCCCCTCCCTGACAGGCTCGCTCTGATGCTTAGGACCAGTGCATACGCCTCCAGAGGCGGAAAGACAGCAGTCCCAAGTGCTCTGGAGAGGAGACACAGAGAAACTGCCTAGTTAACAGGCAGTTAACAGATGAGCGTGTGGAAGCCCTCAGGCCCTGCAGCAAGAAGAATCCCACCACCATTGTGGCATCTATTCCATGTAATTCAAGAGACTGCAGCAAAGAAGCCTCTCTCTCCCACGGGCTGTCTCCAACAGGCAGCAGAAAAAGCTCCTTATCAGTCTCAATGAAACATTTTCAGAAATTTCCTGACACATATTAAACAAGCCAGTATTATTAGGTCACTACGAAAGGTCTGAAACTAATTAATCAGACAGAGATCAGATCCATGGATGGCACTGAGACAATGGAATGAAAACTCTACGAGTCAAGAAAAGGTCTGGGTTCAGACAATGAAATAAGAGTGAGTCTCATCCCCTGTGAAAGAAATTCCAATTGCACCTTAAAAGAAAGAAAGTTAGGAGACAAATCCACTGTCACCAACAATCTTCTTCAGGGAATTTTCTTTCAGTGACAGTCAGATTGATTTTCCATTCCTAGAAGGAAGAAAAGGAACTGGAAGTGATCTGAAAACATAAATATCTTTTAATAAAACCAGGCAGGCTGCTGGAAGGGTACACATATATAGGAGAAATAAACAATAAAAATAACACACTTGAGAAAATGAGTTTTCAACATCTATGGAGTGATTGTAAGTCAATAAAACAGGGATGAGAGCAGTGGAGGGTATTGTCTTTATTATTTAACCAGCAGCCACGCCCTCACAGTCTTCTGTTGCTGGAGGGTTCATCTCTCAGCTCCTCCTAGCCTAAGACAAAGGACTGTGCCAAATGAACTCTGGGGTCCCTTCTGGCTACAGATGCTACTGATCATTATTATTCCAGCTATCCCAAGAGGTGGCCAGGTCAGCATTAGCCAGGAGCTGGCAATAACTGTGCTGTACGAGGATACAGAGTAGGCACTCCTAAATCAGGGTTAGATCTGGCTTCCCTCCTTCTTGTCAGAATCCTCAGAGAACAGAGGCAAACAGTACCAACTTATTTAGGAGGGTTTGTTTATTTTTTGTGTCTGTGATGCTGGGATTGAATGTAGAACACTGGACATACAAGGTGAGCTCACTATTACTGAGCTTTTTCCCTAGCCCTTGTACCACATTATTTTGTACTTCCATAGCATTGTGCCAGCCACATAGTGGCTCAAAATGTGCACATCCCTCCTGTTTCCTGAAAACCTCTCACTCCTCAAAGTAAGAAAGAACTGGGTTTGAATCACTGCTGCAACAGTAACTGGTAGTGCAAATCTAGACAAGTCACTTCCACACAATGGAAGATAGCTATTAAGAAGAAGGAGGCGGGGTGGGAGAATTAGCTCAGTGGTTCAGGTGCCTGCCTAGCAAGCGCAAGGTCCCTGGTAACCACATACAGATGGTGACTCACCCGCCAGCAGAAAGTACCACATATCACAACACCAGGTGTAGTGTCTCACACCTATAATCCCAGCACTCGGGAGGCAGAGGCAGGAGGATTGCTGAGTTCAAGGCCTGCCTGGGCTCACAGGCCAGCCTGAACTACAAAGCAACACCCTGTCTCAAAAAGGAAAAGGAAAGAAAAAGGCAACTTCATAAGAACTCACATGAAAAGAGGGCCAAAATCTATTAGACACAAGACAACAGCAGACAACAGACCAGGCAGGTGCCACACATGTGTCTACTGATGTATAAATAAATTGTTGTAAACATACGTAATAAACTATTATCCAACCCAGAAAAGAAATTCTGATACATCCCACAATGTAGATGAACCTTGAAGACATTATACTAAGTGAAGGAAGCCAGTCACAAGTAAACACTGTATGACTCCACTTAGGTAAGTTATCTATAACTCATAGAGACAGATCACTTCCAGTTCCTTTTCTTCCTTGTAGGAATGGAATAGTGATTTTCAGGGGCTAGAGGGAGGAACAGGTATTTGTGGGAGCAGAGGTCCACTTAAGATGGAAGAATGGTGGAGATAGATGGAAATTATGGTTGGAACCATACACCTAAAATTATTGAAATGATACATTTCATTTTTATATGTATTTTACCACATTTAAATGGCAGGACGGGAGAGCTGTGCGAAAATGCAACTCTCAGAACAGCAGCATCACCCTCCCCAACTTCATTAGAAATTCAGATTATCAAGTGCCATCCAGAAACTCTGAATCAGAAACTGTGGAGGTGGGGCCCAGTAGCCCATGTTTGCACAAGCTTCCCACATTGTTCTGATGAATTTAATGTTTAAGAATCACTGTCTCAGGGCCTTGTTTCTGAAACTTTGCTCTAATGCCCAGGCATATCCATGTCAAGTAAATCAGAATCTCTGGGAGTAGAACCTGGGCAGGAAACTCCCCACCTGATTTCAAAGCGCAGCAAGGGAAAGGACTCAGGAACACGGGCCAGCTGTTCTCCTAAGAACCACGAGCTGCATAAAGGAAACTGGTTCTTCTCACAGCCCATCTAGAGTGGAGAGGCCAGCAGGCTGCCTGGAGGTCAAGGTGAACTGCGAGACTCCCATTATCTGAGGCTTCTGATGGATTAAAGTGAAGATTGGTTGAATAGGATCTTAAACATGATATAGTTCAGAAGTTTACATTTAATAAATTAAAGCCTTTAATGTGAACAATTATTAAAGCACAGACAAGGCAGAATAGCCATCCTTCTTAATAGAATTGTTTTCTAAAATTCACAGACCTGGTACCAAGTTTGACAAAAGCAGGTGACATTTCCTTCCTTCACACCTCTCAGCACATCTCTGAGACAAACACTTGGGCCTCCTGCGGATGTGAGATTCCGGGCTGGCCTCCTCTGCTGCACTACTTGGCCAGATCCAAGGGCACCTCTGGAAAGAGACCTTAACTGGGGTGCCCAGAGCATCTGGGTCTGGTCAGGCCACGGGGGTGACGGCTTCAGTGTGTCTTGCAGCTGCCTGCTTGAGTCCAGGGCAGTAAGTGTTCCTAGGCAGTGCCAGTCTCCTGTGTGCATGTTCAGTACCCATGCCAAGGCTGGCCGCCTATCTAGCCTCTAGCTCCCCCTCTGTTCTCAGGCCTGCATGGCTGTTACCAGCAGGAAGTGAAGTAATGACAGGCACAGGATGCCTTTCTTTCACCTTCTGGAAGGAACTCCTTGAGTCTTACACGTTGGCATAGAAGATGGGGAAGGCAGGCGGGGCGCTTCCCCTCTGCAACCAGGCCCCACAGCACTGTGGATTTGTTGAAAGCCCCGAATCTTCTGTCTGCAGAGATCAGGGATGAGGGATCTCGGCTCAGGGATCAGACTCCATGTGACAAAGGCTTTGGGAAGAAGGGAACGCAGTCCCAGGCTGAGCGTTAGTAACTGTGGGAGCAGCAGGTGCACCGAGGAGGAGGGGCAGTTGACCCCACAGCACATGTGCTCTCCTCTGGGAGGTGGATCAGAGACACAAGATAAAGGGACCCCCAGCTGCAGGCCCCAGAGGCCTCAGATCCACCGGGAAGGCAGCCTGGGCACCACAGGACGAGGGGCAGGTGTGGGAAGCGGGGCAGGGAGGGAGCAGCACAGAGGAAACAGCTGCCTTGTTCTCATTGGCTTTGTCTGAGTCAGTGGCCTTTCATTTGCTGGAGATTCAGCCTTGAGCCTCAAACCACCCGCTTCACCACCCTCACCCCCAGCCCAGGAGCAAGGCAGTGCTCCGGGAATAAGGGCCACACCCTGGCAGAAGTGGGTGAGGCCGGGGCTCAAAGTCCACAGACAGCTCTTACATCTCGCCTGCGCAGAGCCCTCCACAGGCAGCTTCTGAGCCCTCCACCTGGTCCTGTCGGGCTGGTCGGTCCTGAGTCTCTCCGGCCCTTGCCCCTTGCCGAGTGTGAGGAGGAAGGAGGAGGGAGAAGGTGTGGAGGGAGAAGCGAAGGGGGAGGACGAGCACACGGGCTGCCCAGCCCGCAGCCCCATGGCACCAGGGTGGTAAACCCTTGGCGGGAGGCCAGCCGTCTGGCGCCTGGAGTCTTCCCCATCCCCCTAGCCAAGATTCAGACCTGTATATTCTGGGCTCTTTCTGCCCCATTTCCCCCAGGCTTTAAATTACCCAGACCTGGTCTGCGTTATTCTGTCCAAAACTTCCCTTTGAAATCTAGATTGCAATGCAAGGTATACGTTCTTAGAATCAGATTTCCACGGACTGAATGCCGGACAGCGTGGACTTAGCAGTCCAGCCGCATACCATCTCAGCCAGCCCTTCACAGGAATACGCCACAATGTGCTCATCCCCTCGGCACAGGAGACAGCGATAGTCCAGATCAATTAGACAGCCCAGTTGGAGCCAGCTAGCCTTGGCAATTTATGGAAAATAAGGAAAACACGGAAGGTCTGAGAGGCCTCATCGAATCAGTCCTGAGGTTGCCTAATTGCTTCCTTGCTGATTGCACAACCACTGTTTTCAAAATCCACTCCTCACTTCTGTACACAGAAGACCACCTAGGAAACACATTCTGAGCCAAATCCTGGGTCTTGGGACAAGCCCGTGTTAACAGTCATGGTAATAAAAATGATGGTCAACACTGCTTACTGACTGTGTGCTGAGCATAGTCTCATGCTTTACCGGGACTTACGTGGGGGATTTGCTCTGTAGATGAAGGCGAAGACCATCCTCTATCCTGCACAGCCTCGGGCAGCTTCTTGGAGGGTAGTGTGTGCCCTCTGCTAGTTCTCTGATGCAGAACCAACTTGACCTTTCGATTTAAACATTCTAGTTTGAGTCTTGGCTAGCCATGGACCTTGGCCTACTTCTGCTCACCCCAGGAGAGACAGAGGCCTGCAAAGAGTAGCAAGCCCAAGACGGCGCCATTCAGTGAGCCAGATGGAGAAACATGGAAAGGACCGGCCACGCAGCGTTCCAGGAGGCAAGAACTATCTATTGGCAGCTACTGTTCCTCTGGGGAGCCATGGAGTGGGGTGCAAAGGGCCTCTCATTTTGTGAAAACATAATATATAAGAAGCCCAAATGAAAACAACTTAGAAATCATTATTGTTTTCTTTATAAAGCAATCGCTGTGGATGCCTTTTCGTAAGGTATGCTTTTAAAATTAGATTTAATAGAACCTCATCAAGCACATATGCACTGCATGGAGCACATCTGTGTATGCACTCTTACAATGCTGGTTTGTGTGGAACTTGTTTTTCTGGAAGAGAATGTCCTGTGGAGAGGGAGGGAAAATGGAAATAAAAATAGCACTGCGCAGCTGCTGCTTGAGCACTGGCCGCCAGCCGCCCACCGGGTGCCATGCTCGCAACAGACCCTGGGGCGTCACCTCATCCCAACTCACAGACAAGGAAACGGAAGCGCGAGGGAGTCAAGCGATGCCCTCCTTACTGTGCGGCCAGGAAGAGCAGAGGGTGCCGGCAGGTAAGCTTGCCTGACTCCAAACACCAG
Organism: Thryonomys swinderianus; assembly: GCA_004025085.1. Taxonomy (NCBI): domain Eukaryota; kingdom Metazoa; phylum Chordata; class Mammalia; order Rodentia; family Thryonomyidae; genus Thryonomys; species Thryonomys swinderianus. The sequence continues at coordinate 24,720 of PVIC010008330.1, read as the reverse complement.
AGATACAACTAAGGTCAGCTCACAATCATCTCCAAAGCTGTAGAGCATGAATCCCTAATTACAGGTGTGACTGTGAAGTCCCACGCCTCTCTTTTGGGTCCATTTGGTCTCCTTGTTTTCTCAGCGCAGTCAGAGCAAAGTTTAGATGCACCTGCAGCTGTCTGCCTTCACCTGCAAGGAGTCATTCAGACCTTCAGGGCCAGGTCTGTAAGAGTCACTCCCAGAACCATTCTTCAACACCCACAGCTTGACTAGAAAGCCACCAGCACTGGCCCACAGGGGCCCTCACCTCGTGTCATCGTACCTGGCCCACAGGGAACAGTCACACCACACTGGCTCTCAAACTGAGTCTGTGAGCGTCCCACCCAGTTTGGCAGAAGCCTCCCGAAGATGGGACGGGTTGGTGTCCATCTGGGGTCAGCATGCTCATGAGCCAGCACCCATCCCAGGTCTGGCACGGCCAATGCAGCGCGTGCGCCCGAGACGCTCAAATTGTTACCTCATGTTAGAAAGGACCCGAAGCTGCAAGCAATTAGCACCGCATCTGTGAGACCAGGGAGAGGCAACCAAGAGAACAAGGGCTGAAAATGACTATTTTGATCCATATGGGAAAATGGTGTGTTGTCTGCATGTCAAAATTCTTTCAGATATGTTTTTAAACTTACATTTTTTAATTGGGGTTTTAAACAATATTCAAGGAAAAGCAGCATGACTCCTTTAACTTCAGGAGAGCTGTAAGTAAACTAAAAACTCCTGGAACTTTCAATACAGAAATTAACATCGTGAACGAACGTGGGCATTAGTGCAAATTAATCAAACTGCATAAATTACAACTTTAATCAGTCATGGAATCTTAATACTCAAGGGACTTTGGAAGTCATCTCTTCCAAGAGCGAGAATTATGGAAAATAAATTTCTTACTCAGAAAAACATCCTTACTCAAGAAATGAACAAAGGCACAAAGCGATGCACAGGAACAGGGAGCTCAGGGGTTTGCAGACATGGGCTTTGTAGTCCTGTGCTTTTCATGGCAGCACGAACCTGGCTGCACTGTGCAGTCTTCTTAAGGGAGGACAGACATATATATACAAAGGGTCAGTAGGATACCTGGGACACCGTGCTCCATGGAAAAAGGAACCCACACCCACAGCCTAAGCAGTCAGGCTGACACACTACATATCACTGTGATTGTTCTCTTGATCTTTCAATTAAAGGGGAACAAAATTCACCCTGTACCACAGCAGTCACAGTTCTTACCATAAGAACAGGCTGTGGTGCTTGTGGTCCCCTCCGGATGAAGAAAGATTTTCCCAGCAGAGAGACACCTCAGCTTCAAGGAGAGCCAGATATAACAAGTGACAGGAGAGGATGCTGGGAGGTAGCAAGTCTCTTATCAACTTAAACGGTACGTGAAAGCCACCGCTGATGGGCTCGGATGCCAAGCTGTTCAAAGTTTAGAACACTGGGCACATGCCAGGCCAAAATGTTTCAAAATAAGGTTCAGAAATGTTCAAAATAAGCACTACTCATGTTCTGTTATAGTCTGGAGATGGAACGAAGGGTACACAAACAGTGACTCACTGGGAAAGTCAAGGTTAATAAATGTATCATTCCAGGCTTATATGTGTTTGCATCTTTATAGAAACGTAGCCTTATGATACTTAAAATTATGCACAAGGGAGGAGTGTGGAATCACAGAATTGCAGGCCCTGAGACAGAACAAACCCTGGAACTGCCAATGCTCTCAGAAATCTTGGACAAGAGACATGATCTCTTTGACCTTCAGTTTTCTCATGTGTAAGAGTCTGTGAAAGCCCCTACAACACCTGCTGCACATTTGTTAACTAAATAGCCATTTCCCCCACTTCTACATTTATCCAATTAAAAAACAGCTGTGGTTATTTTGTTTTAGTTTCTGTTTTTTTTGTTTGTTTTGTTTTTTGTTTTTTAACAATTGGGCCTTGCTATGTAGGTTAGGCTGGTCTTGAACTCACTATGTAGTCCAGGCTGTCCTTGAACTTTTTTTTTTTTTCTGAGACAGGGTCTTGCTTGGTAGTTCAGGCTGTTCCTGAGCACACTATTGAGCCCAGGCAAGCCTCAAACTCAGCAATCCTCCTGCCTCTGCCTCCCGAGTGCTGGGATTACATGCATGAGCCACCACACCTGGCATTTGTCCTAGAATTTTTAGTGATCTTACTGCCTCAGCCTCTTTTTTTTTTTTTTTTTTTTAGACAGGGTCTC
>PVIC010008330.1:0-22379 GCA_004025085.1 Thryonomys swinderianus | reverse complement strand
GTCCTAGAATTTTTAGTGATCTTACTGCCTCAGCCTCTTTTTTTTTTTTTTTTTTTGAGACAGGGTCTCACTTTGTAGTTCAGGCTGGCTCTGAGCTCACTATGTAGTCCAGGCAAACCTCGAACTCAGCGATCCTCCTGCCTCTGCCTCCCGAGTGCTGGGATTACAGGCGTGAGCCACCACGCCCGGCTGCCTCAGCCTCTTGATTACAAGTGTGCACCAGCATGTCTGGTTAGCTCTATTGTGAGTGGGAAAATCCACAGTAATATGAAGTCTAGCTGTTCAGCCAACACCAAGGAACAGACAAGACTTTCTATTCAGCAGTGACAAACCTTAACTACAGGCACAGTGTTTGTAAATTGTCTGGAATTCTAATTTGCCAAATCTAAACCTATACTGACAGAAGAGACAGCTACACTGAGCAAGAAACCAAGGTCTTCACCCCATTTCTGCAACTAGCTAGTTTTTGTTTTTTAATTTAAGCGAGTCACTTGACATCTCACCTGTGTCGCTGCTTCCAAATCAATGAAACAAGCTTTGTTGATATTTTTGAATGTTTAGTCAACATCCAAAGTCCTTCACAGTTCTCAAAATTCCATGTTTCTATAACTTGGTTCATGCTGTTTCTTAAAATGTGTGATTGTGTTCTGCTCCAGAAGCCACAGGGCCCTGCTCCATGGCTTCCACCTTGGCTCAGGCCATAATTTGTTCCCTAAGTCAGCAGCTCCATATAAACAGCAATTACACAAACAGAATGTACATGAGCCAGGGTGCCAGCTGTCACTGCTATACCTTCCACTTACTCTGGAGATCAGCCGAGGCCATGTGAGCTGGGAATAAATGGATCTGCCATGAAGAAACGATTTTACTGTGAAAATGAGTTCGCTGATGAGTTTAGAGAAGTAAAAATGCTCTGAGGACTGTTTTCTGCCTAAATGATGCAGCACAAATGAAGAAAAACAAAACACAACCTCCCCTACCTCTTCAGGTTGTGGATATCCTGTGACTGCTATAAATTTCTCATAACTCCCCAACTAAATTCCGCTCTGGCTAGAAACATTTCTTGGTCAGAAGGCAAAATAAAATGGGGCATATATACATTGTAGCCCTTAAACTCAAACCAACGAAGGCAAGAGTTTTGGTTTCATAGAATGTTGAAGTCTCAAGATTCCAAGCACATTATGGTGGACACTTTGCACTGTTTTGTATCTAACAGGCTTGGAGTTCTCTGAAGGGAGAGATGGTACCCACCCATAGCTAGCATAGTGCCCTGAAACACTACAGTGCTTGTGCTAGTTTGCTAGGGCCCTGATAACCAAATACCATGGGCTGGATGGCTTAAACAACATAAATTTATTTTCTTATGCAAAATAGTTTGGAAGCCTGTCGGGCATGGTGGTTCACACCTGTAATCCCAGCACTCAGGAGGCAGAGACAGGAGGACTGCTGAGTTCAAGGCTTGCCTGGGCTACACAGTGAGCTCAGGGCCAGCCTAAACTACAAAGCAAGACCCTGTCTCACAAAAAAAAAAAAAAAAAAAAAAAAAAAAGTTTGGCCTGAACTCTGACATCAAGATGTTAGTTTCTTCTGAGTTCTCTTTCCTTGGTTTGTAGATAACCATCTTATTTCTGTGTCCTTACATGGCCTCTCCCTTCCCATCTGTTCAAATTTCCTCTTATTAGGACACCTGTCATATAGTATTAGGGCCTATCTAATGACCTCATTTCGACTTAATCAATTCTTTAAAGACTCTGCCTCCAGCCGGGCGTGGTGGCTCACACCTGTAATCCCAGCACTCGAGAGGCAGAGACAGGAGGATTGCTGAGTTCGAAGCTTGCCTGGGCTATACAGTGAGCTCAGGGCCAGTCTGAACTACAAAGCAAGACCCTGTCTCAAAAAATAAAAATAAAAAAAAGAGGAGACTCAGACTTCACAATGCAGCTGTGCTAGTATGATATATGTGAAACACCTCAAATGGTAAAGACTCTGCCTCCAAATACAGTCATATTCTGAAGTATTGAGGGTTAGGGTTTCGATGGATGAATATGAGAAAGGAGGTCACAATTCGAAGCATAAAATGCTCACTAAGTGTTCATGAATGAATGATGGAAGGTTAGGGGGATGGATGGATGAATGGACAAAAACCAAGTGATCAACAAATACTTGATAAATTGAGTAAATTTACACAACCACCTATAGAGACCAAATTTTGTTGTACTATAGTCCCAAGGGTTTTTAATTACATATTTTAACCCAACCTTACATGACTTTTTAAAAAAAATTATTTCTTGCTGGGCTTGGTGGCTCAATCCTGTAATCCCAGCACTTGGGAGACAGAGGCAGGAGGATTGCTGAGTTCAAGGCTTGCTGAGCTATATAGTGAGCTGAGGGCCAGCCTGAACTATAAATTGAGACCCTATCTCAAAACAAAAAAAATATTTCTCATGAAATACCAAGCTAACAAAAAAGACTACCCAGTTTTACCAATGCCATTTCCTCTGCCCTAATCATTCCATGTTTAAAAACTTCCTATAGCTCAATGTTCATATTTGCCTGCAAAAAATAGCAGCTACCTCTCCCATAAATACCTATACACTTAAACCCTTCATATTAAGAAAACAGAGAAAGAGTGGTTATAGTTAGAGCTATTGGAGGATATTTTATTGCTTGATTGCTTTAACTGAACCTGGCAGTTTAGTGTCTTAGCCTTTTATTCCACTCTATAGACTACAGAAATATCCTTGGAGACTTTTAGGGAAAGGGAAAATTCTCCCAGGAAACCTCAGTGAATCTTTCTTCATATCACCTGGTCACTTTGGGTATTTATTACATCTCACATGACACAGAAATTCACAAGCCAACTCTACATCACCATCATTCCATAGCTATAAAATGAACTTGGTCATACACAAAGTTATCAAGGTGGGCGTGGATGCATGTTCCAACAGAGGTCAGAGCGGTGCCTGTGTGCCTCTGCCCTACCCTCCGATGCTCTGAGTCATAGTGCTAGCTTTGAGTCTGACTCAGAACTCCTTCAGGTCCAGCAATGTCACAACAGGATGTGCTGTCTGATGTCACACTCACCTCTAGTGAATGAAATGTTTATGGCGCAGCTAGTTTGAGACTGATTCACTAATGCCACAGGAGCATGAGGACGCTCATTCATTCACTCATTCTTTTCTCACTTACCCATTCCCTGCTAGAAATATGTTTTAACAGATAAGCCACAGTAAAGCTGTCCCTTAAGGCAATTATGGTCATAATTTTAAAATTCCATAATAATTTATCCTATTTATGTGCTCAAAAGGAAGACCAAAGAGATACATGAGTTCTATCTGTATAATATATGAACTAGACATTAATATTTAAAGACAAATTTATTGTGGTCCTTTGTCAATGACAGTGATGAATTACCTTGACTTTGACCTTTCCACAGACTAGCTAATATACACTTAGAATTAACCCCTGCAGTTGTCTCTCTGCTGCCTTCCTCTGAGGCTTACCAGCTTGAGTTAGAGCAAGTGTATCTCCATGGACATCATTAGGGAAGATGCTACTTGATTTAGATATACATTGTTATGACTATATCAAGAATGAGCCTCAAAACTCACCATTCCCAAACATCTAGACATTTGTACTGAGAACTGATCAAATACACCCTTGTGCTATAAAACTTCTCCTCAGTGACGCAAACCAAGTGATTTCTGACCTCTGTCTGCCCCTCTTTTAAAAATGTCTTTTAGCTGTCCTGTCCACAGACCTCTAGACGGTCTTTCCATCATTTCTCAGCCTGCAGAGAAGAAGGCCTGATGGCTGGAGTGACAGGCATACTCACACGTGTTTTACTGTGGGCTACTTCACATTCATTTTGAGAGGAGATGGCATGTAAATCACAGTGGAAGAAACACCTCTGAACTGGCACAGCATTCCCAGAGCATGAAGAGCCAGAGGAGAGAGGAGGAGGCAGAGGCCTGGTCCCCCAGGACCGCCTGTCTGAGAGCCAGCCCAAAAAATCACCGTGTCGCTCATGAGCTTATATTTTACCAGGACACTTCAAAAGGGAGGAAGGAGAAATCTGCATCTAAAAGCAGATACAAAGGAGAGGCATGAAAAGAAAGAATCAAATCAGGAAAGTGGAAGGTTGAATTTGGGACAATGCTACATAGAATGGCAATCTGGACCACTTTTTTTTTTTTTAGCACACACACGCACATGCACACGCCCAGAAGGGCAAGAGAACCTCTGACTTGGAGCAGATGACACGGTTCACATAGAGATGATATGGTGACAACAGAATCACTCATCTCCTGGACTGTTTTCATCTTCTCTATCAAGAATGATCTCAGAACCAGAAAGGATGACAAACACATGGCCAAGAGGAAATTAAAGTCAGGGATAGTGCAAAGATAAGAAGAAAGCACCAGGCTGCTGTATTCAAATCCCCAGGTTCAGGTGGGTCACATTTCGGCACTGTCTGTACATGCCCCAAATATTCACCACAACAGAGATGATAAAAGGTGAAACAAAACACCAGCTCGAGGACCCTAAAGAACAAGAATTTATGAGTATGATGTCTAATATTTTTCTGAGAAAAAAATGAGAATTAAGTTGTGTCATGTACTGATACAAATTCTCAGTGTTGACTGTGATCACAATGAGTATATAAAATGTACCAATAAAATCAATTTTAAAAATGAAAATATGAAACTTTATGAAGTATGGCAGAACTTCCAGAAACCTGCAGAGAGACAAATGTCTCAACTTTATTAAAAGACTTTTAGCAAAACTCTAGCACAGGTGAAACACCTTTCATTGACCCAGGAAGACAAATGATGGTCTGACTTACCAGTCTTCCTCTGTGACAGGATTCCTCAGATGGCAACTTTATTCCACTGAAATTGCCCAGTTAGGAAATAATAATAAACAAGGCTACACAATCTCTTTGGGGACCTGAAAGAAAAAAATACAGACTCCATGATAGTACCATTAGGAGCACTCAGAGCGGCTCAGCTATCATGCCAAAGGAGAGCAGGTTAATATTAGTCTGCAGAGGGAATTTAATGGCATATAAATCCATTTTCAGTAACTTCCTGCATAGAGGGCAGTCACGACTTAAGGGACAAAGGAAGTTTGCTGACATCTACTGGGAGAGAGCCAGCTGATGAGGCGGAACAGGGGCTGAGACCTTTACTCAAGCCACAGAGGAAGGAAGCTTGTTTTATAACCTTAGCTCATCACTTAGGAAGTGCGATGCTAAAGAAGTTATTATCTCACTCAATTTTCCCATCTAGAAAATGGGGATAGTAATTGTATCAACTTCAATAAATGAGTGAGATTAAATTACTATATATAAAATACTTAGTATCTGATTATAGGATTTATGAACATAAATAGGATCCCAGTCACTTCTACAAGACTAAAATGAGAGAATCTCACAAAATGACAACTATAAAGATAGTATAACTCATATTTCCTGAAAGGAAAGCAACCTAAAATGATAGGAGAGCCATTATGTACACAGAATGGATATTATAATCATAAAAATTACTTTATAGGCAACAAAAGCAAAAATAAAAAACCAAGGTATCATCAAACTAAAAGCTTTCTTGCTCAGCAGAAAAAAACAACAAAATGAAAAGGCAACCTACAATGGGTAAAGAGTACTTGTGAACAATGTATCTAATGAGTGATTAATATCCAAAATATATAAGGAAATCACACAACTTAATAGCAAAAGAAAGAAAAAGCTTATTTAAAAATTGATCGAGGACCTGTCCTCCAAAGAAGACATAAAAATGGTCAGTAGATATACAAAAAGGGTCACAGTATCACTATCAGAAAAAATGTGAATGAAAACCATGATGAGATATCACTTGTCAAGACAGTGCCATTCATATACATATATGAATAACTATATCTGTAACTAACTATATATAAGTAACTATATATCACTCACACAAGGGAATTTTATTAGGTAAGCTTACAGGATGAGAGTCAGGAGAGTGCCCAATGGATGTTTGCATGCTGGAGAGCCAAAGTATCTAGTAGCTGCTCAGTGAAAGAAGCTAGAAGCCATAGTACATGATAGATCAACAGCAGCAGTCTGGAACTGAAGGCCTAGAAGCTCCTTGGAGAGTCACTGGTATGAGACTGCACTGGAAGGTCACAGAAACTACTATCTGCCAGACCTCATCTCCTAACAACACATTTAGTAAGGGATTCATCAGTGGATCAATCCATTAATGGATATATCACTCTCCTAAGCTAATCATTTTCCAAAAGCCTGCCCTTAGAGCACATGAGAGTTGTAGGAGACACACCATATCTAAACCACAATGGTTAAATTCTGTAAGAGGGAAGAAGGAAGAGGCTCCTCTACACATCTTCCTCATTCAAGGAAGAATCATTAAGCACTACTGCTACTTAATGATGCTAAAAGATATTTATGCCTTTGTCACCCTGGAAGGTAGACCCCAGTAGAGCTTTGTGTGGGCTAGCAAAGCCTGACCATCCAGTGTGCCTGTTATCACACTGAAGACAGAAAAGACGTGATTACAATTTCCATGCTGGGTTAGATAGATCCCACAAGAAACTCTCTGGAAAAAAGAACACCAAGACCGTGGAGGGGAAACTCACATCTAGAAAAGAGCAGTCTAGACTTCTGACCTTGGGTGCCTGCGGGCTGGGGGAATCTGGATCCAACATCTGAAGGGTGAGACTACTACAGACCCTTCCAGACGTGGATGTGACTTGAGAAGAATGAGTGAGCACTAGGAATTACAAGGGCTGGCATCTCCGTGCTCAAGCCACAGCACCAGCCAGAGGCCCCAGGTCAATGGGAGAGTGTCTGCCACAAGCAGGGAGTGAGGTGGGGCTGAGTCAGTTCTCAGTAATACCCTGAGGTGAGGGGTGGAAATTCTTGGGACCAGTCTGCCCTCTGGTTTTTCTCTGCTTATGTCTGAAAGTGGAACTGGCCATTTTAGAAAGAAGTCAGACGAGGGTGCTTGGAAATTTCAGATGTTTTTGAGAGGCAGGAGTAGTAGGAGCCTGAAGAGAGAAATGTTGGGTTTCCTGCTCATGTGAAGAGAAAACATTCTGGAAACTAATAAGGGGAAAAGATGAGTCAAAGCTGTTAAAGTAAGTTATATCAGTTGTACATATTAAGGAAAACTTGATTAAGCTCAGAGCTAAGAATGATCTAAAAATCAGAATTAATAATAGTAGCAGCAAATATTTATTCAGTATTTACTATGGGCCAAACTTTTTACATACTTTAGCTCATTAGTCATCTTAAAACCTTATGGTCACAAAAGCAACCTAAGTGAGCATAAGCAGATAAAATGAGAAATAAAATATTAAATATACATTCATGGAATATTACTGAGCTTAAAAGGAAAAATCCTAACACATACTATAATATGAATCTTGAAGACATTATGCTAACGGAAATGAACCATTCCAAATATGTACTACATGATTCCAATTTTATGAAGTACTGAGAGTAGACAAAAATAACAGAAACATAAAACAGAATGGTGGATGCCAGGGACTGGGGGGCAGATAGAAAAGAGGGATATTGTTTAATGGGTATAGAGTTTCAGATTGGCAAGATAAAAAAATGTATGGAGATGGATGGTGGTAATGGTTATACAATATTATGAATTAATGTACTCTCACTGAAGTGTATGTTTAAAAGTGTTTCTGCTGATATTCTTTATGTGTATTTCACCACAATTTTAAAAAGGAGGGGCCTAAGAGGTGGGAAGTACAGCAAAAAGAAACCAACAAAAGAGCAAAAAGATGATCTACAATTTGGGAAAAATATTTTACCAGCTGTTCCTTAGATAGAGGACTATCAAGAATATATAAAGAACTTTTAAAAATGAGCTGCCCCCCCACTTAAAGACCCAATTAGAAAATGGGCACCTGAGATACAGGGATTTAGCTCAGTAGTTCTGGAGTCTGCCTTGCAAACACAGGATCCCGAGTTTGATCCTGGCAACCACACACCACAATGCCAGGCATAGTGGCTTATGCCTGTAATGCCAGCACTCAGGAGGCAGAGGCAGGAGGATTGCTGAGTTTGAGGCTTGCCTGGGCTACATAGTGAGCTCAGGGCCAGTCTGAACTACAAAGCGAGACCCGTCTCAAAAAAAAAAAAAAAAGGCATCTGGCATCATACTAAACTGGCATATGTGGACCCATGTTTATAGCAGCACAGTTTGTAATAACTAGATTTGGAAACAGCCCAAATGCCCAACAACTAGAAAATGGATAAAGAAGATAGGATTTTTCTATAATATGGTGTATTAGCCATAACAAACAAGACATTTATAGCTAAGTGGATGTACCTTGAGGCCATACTCATAAGTGAAATAAATAAATAAATAAATTCTCTAGTATGAGAAACTGAAGGTGTAAATGAAGTCCAGAGTGTATGATAGGTATTGTGGAGAAGGGAGAAAATATTCAAAGGGAAAGGGGAAGTAAGAGGAAAGCAAAGAAGCAAAAGAAAAAATATGATGGTTAAAAAAACCAGAAACAAAGCTTATATGTATATGGGGATAGGGGGTGCAGGGAGGACAGGAGAATGGGAAAAAATGTGAATCAAGATAAATCATATACAGGTACAAATTCTCCATAATGAATGTGATCATAATGTATATCTAAAATGTACCAATAAACTCAATAAGGGGGGAAAAGAAGAGGTGGGAAGTATGTTTAATGACCATTTTACAGATAAGAAAACCAAGATTAAAGGCAGGTGTGGTGGCACATGCCTATAATCCTAGCCTTCTGAAAAGTTTAGACAGAAAGATCACAAATTTAAACTCATCGTGGGGAACTTAGAAAGATCCTGCCTCAAAAATAAAAAATTAAATTAAAAAAGGAGTGTGGGGATGTAGCTCAGAGACAAGGTCCTGGATTCAGTCCCCAGTAACACATGGAGAGAGAGACAGAGAGGAAACCAAGGTTGAGAGAGCTGAAGTACCTCGTTCAAGGCCACACGGAGACATTGTCGAAGCAAGAACTGGGTAACAAGGCCACCTGATTGCAAAGCCTATTCTTCCAAACTCTGCACCCATCTGTCTCCCTGTGAAGATCAGAAGGGAGGTGAACTATCTCACGGTAACACAGTTGGTGGAATTAGAACAGGTGGGGCATTGGACCAGAACACCTTTAAAATCCTTTCTTTATGCTGCAACACTGAGATTTTACTCTTCCTCCCAACCTTAGGAATCTGTGCTCTTCAGTTAGCTGTACAGAATTATCAAAGTGAATTGTTTTGTATAAGTGGAAAACAAGCTTAGGAATATTTACTATGGAGTAAAAGGGTAAACCACATATTGAGATGCACTGTAAGTCTGCAGGTCAAATTTGATGACAATCTTTAAGGGAGTAGTATTTGTTTTTGAACAAATATTTACAATATGCTTCTAAGCATATTTACTGCTCTGGGTCCCCAATTCAGAGCAGCGAATTAAGTGCACAAAGGTATGAGCCCTACAGTCTTGGGGGGCAAACATAGTAATTTGAGTATATGATGTGCAGTGTATTAGGAGACAATAAGCACTTGATCACTGCTACAGTTTAAAATGAGGCCAGCGAGAGAGACCACATGGCAAAGGTGACATTTAAGCAAAGACCTGCAAAGGGGAAGAAGCTTCATCCAGAGGCAGAACAGATTAACCAGGGAAATAGCCAAGGCAAAAGCCTAGGAACAGAGCTGCCCGGGAGGACATGCTGCAAGGAGGGTAGTGTGATTCAGGCAGGACAAGGAGGACGTGAGCAGGTACAGACAGTGAGGGAGAGGTCACAAGTCTTCAGGCCATTGCAGAGTTGCTGTGTCCACCGAGACAGAGGACAACGGCAGGACTTCCCGCAGGGAAGAGACATGATCTGACTTGTACTGAATAGATTAAAATGTTCTGTACTTAACGTTGCTTTGACTTAAAAATGTGCTGTAACACTGGATCATTGCTCACTGGGAAATGCAGCGTGTCCCGAAGTGAAGGTCCTTGCGCTAAGAACCTCACTGATCTTGTGATAGGAGTGGAAGGAGACGGAGTTGGGGGACCTGAGTAAAAATAGTTGGTTTGTTTATTCAAAGAGCTTCTGGGAGGAATAACTAATAAGAATAGCTTTAAAGGTCACTGAAGAGATTAAGCTTGATCAAATGCTAACTACTACTTAAAAATAAAAAGCCTGTCATTGTTCTTTGGCCCAGAAGTCAGGACCTCTGCCAGCCCAGAGCCTCTTGGGTGCCTTTAAAGGACTTTTCCACTAACCTGTGTTATCTGAGGGCTGTGTCTTCCAGCTCTGGTAGAAGGAGCAGTTTACTCTGTATTCTGCAGCAAAACCCAGTCCTGAGAACAGGGCTCGATGACCATTTTTTATTGTTGTTTTGGAGTTTTTTTTAAATCATCAATTCTTATGTTGTACTTAGAAGGTTGCCCGAAAAGCTTCCAGTGCTTGCATGAATGACACAGGGACACATGTAAAAAGATCTTGCAGTGAGTTGTTTACACCAAACCACTGAGTCATGGAAACTTTCCTTGAGATTTATTTGTGGGAATTACACTGAGGTATCGGCTTGCCGGTGCCAGCTTTGAAACTAACACAATGGATAGCTATTGTTCTGACATAGTTTCCGGCAGCTTGCATCCACATACAACGAAGACGACCTTCCTCTTCAGAACTAACTTCCAGGTTTTATACACAGTTACACTGATATATTCATTGTTATTGGTGTACTCAACGTTCTAAGTGGCTAGGGAGGAGCTGAATTATATAAAGCATTTCAGTTTCTCTCCAAAGAGAACTCTAGTTCTCTGTTTTGACAAGTCAGGCCACTGAGATTACTGAATTCCTGATATAAGACATGTTCAAAGAGATTTTTAAAAATACCAAGAGGAGGAGGTAAATTAGTTACTAAACATGTACCGAGTACCAAATTTTGTTATCATTTCACTTCATCATCATAACCTATTAAAATAGATTCTGTATATAACATTATTTTACAGATGACAAACTAAGATTTAGAGTTAAGTCACTAGCTTAACTAACTTAATAAATATCAGAGTTCGGAACCTAATTCTGTGGGTTCTAAATCCATGCTTTCCCACCACAGAGACCTGCCCTGAAAAAGACTGTCATCTAGTGGGTAAGGCAAGACTTACATAGAAATCAACTGGAGAAAGGCACAAGTAGGACAAAATCAAATGCCTAATTCACATGATCCAGACTCACTCACGAATGCATTCTATAGATAATTGCAAATGCCTTCAAAGAGGAAGGCTCCAAGTAAAGTACTTGCTAGGATGTTGATGAAGTAGAAAGAACTAATAGAAGGCTTCTCTTCAATCACATGGAAACCTCAGACGCCATAAGATGGTAAAAATAGGCCAAAGGGAATGGGCTCAGGTTGGCAATGGCCACCTCTTGATGTATCTAGGTCACACATTTTTCCTAAAGTTCTGTAGTCAACAGGATAACAGACTTAGGCAAGGAGATGTCAAAAAGCCCTAACCAATAAATCTTGAGACATGAAAGAAAATGAGAAGTAGAAGTCACAAAGACAGCTATAGCACTCACAAATAACTATGAAAATAAGCCTAGAATGGGATTCCCTACCCTACCTGGTCATGTCTTAAGAAACCTTTAGCTTCTAAGATGCTGGCCCCATTTCCTATCATCCACTGAAAGCCACACTGGGAAGGGTAACTGCTGTGATCTCTCAGCCCTGAACTGTGCTCTGGCCTGTCAGCTTCCTAGCAGGCTCTGCCATGAAGTGCTAGACAAATAAGTCAAAGCTGGAGAAGGGAGAAGAGATTTGCTTTCTCCTGTTTGCTTCCTGATTGTTTCTGTCTGTCAGCACCTCCCCAGGCTCACTTCTTCCCCAGAAGTGGCAGCACAATCCAGCAACAACAGCTGATTCTAGAAGCACTTTTCTAAAAAAAAAAAAAAACAAACAAAAAACCAGTGTCTTTGTGTACAAGATCCCCCCCGAAAGCTTCTAAGTTTCAATAATTCTAACCTCCTTCCCACATCCCTCTGTTCTCAGGGCTGGTAATGTGTTTCTTCATTACTACCACCGGGATACTTTAGTGCATTTCTGTCTTTTCAGTTCTTTAATATCTTGTTAAAATTCCATATATTAAATTCTCTCCTTTAAATAACTGTCATGAATCGCTTCTCGGCCTTTTGGCTAAGATCAAGTGTAAATAACTGTCATGGTTCTGTCCCAACTAATATACAATTAACTTCATTGTTAAGTTAAAGTAAATTAGAAAGCTATGTAATATAAGTAAGTACAAGATAACTGTTCAGAATAGGAATATTTAGCTCAGTCCTCATGGTCATAGGGAGCTGATAATTTAAAAATGTCCTTAACTGGGACTGGAGATTTAGGTCAGTGGTTCCGGCACCTGTCTCACAAACGCAAGGTCTTGAGTTCAATCCCAGTAACCACATACAATGCTGGGCGTGGTGACTCGCGCCCACCAGCAATCAACACCACATACCACAGTGCTGAGCGTGGTGGCTCACGCCTGTCATCCCAGCACTTGAGAGGCAGAGACAGGAGGATTGCTGAGTTTGAGGCTTGCCTGGGCTACATAGTGAGCTCAGGGCCAGCCTGAACTACAAAGCGAGACCTTATCTCAAAAAAAAAAAAAAGCCCTTAACCATGTCCCTGCCTGGGGTAAGCTTACCAGTGCAATCTGGATAAAACCCCAGGTCCTAACACCCTTCATGACAGTCTCTGCCCGCCATCCACACCTGTGCTTCTCACCAGGCCTTCTCCCAGCATCCTGAGCTTCTCCTGTGCTTAGAGTTTACCTGCCAGCTCAGATATCACCTCCCCAAGAAGCCTCCCATTCCACTGTCCTGCTAAGAGCCCTGTGCCCCTGCTCTGCCACTTGTTCTCCTGAGTAAGAACGAGCACGCTCTCCTCAGGACAGCTTCAGCATCATGGTCTACCATTGCTTTAGCATTTGGCACAGTGCTGGGCACTCAGGAGGCCTTTAACAAGTGGTAACTTAAAATTACCTATACTCTTTCCATTCTTCAAGCTTTTTGCTGCATAGTTGAGATCTACAGCTGAAAGAAATAAAAGCCTCAATGTTTGGAAAATTTCAAAACTCTCATTCTTCTTTTGTTTGGATAGGACGCTTCTCCAAATACAAAGCTGCTTGTATGTCTTTGCACAAGACTATATCCTTAGGAAGCAAGGAAATTATAATTTCCTTAGTGCAGTGCCAAGGAGGGCTGAAGGGCTGACATCACCATGTATGCAAAGCTGCAGATGACAAAGTCATCCTGTCAGACCTTGGCTAAAAGGAAAGTGGTTCCTCTGGGGTCATAACAGTTTGTTCTCTCCTCTCTCTCTCTCTCTCTCTCTCTCTCTCTCTCTCTCTCTCTCTCTCTCTCTCTCTCTCTCTCTTAATTTTTAAGGAATAAGAGTCTCACTATTTTGCTCAGGCCAGCCTCAAACCTCAGTGCTCAAAGAACCCTCCTCTGTGTCAGCCTCCTGAGGAGCTGGGACTACAGATATGCATCACTGCACCTATCTAACAGCAGTGTTCTCAAAAGCCCATCTAGCAAGAAATTAAATGATTGATCTCATTGGGATCTAGAACTCAGCTTTTCCCTGTCACCAGCTGTGGGGACTCCTGAGAGTAACTGATCTAAGCCCTTAATATGGTCAGGGGTCCCTCTTGGATTAAGGAATTGGCAATGTTCCCAAACTGGCTGAGTCATCAGGGCAGTAGGACTTCTGGTGCCCCAGACCTGCCACCTACGGGTGCTTCAAAGACAGAAGCTGCCAAGGGAGTTTGAGAAGCAACAGAGGGCTGTGGGTCTGAGGCAAACAGCAGGCAGCACTAGTGACTTGGACCAAGGCCACTGGGAGACTAGTGCTTTGGAGATGGGGCTAAAAAATAGCATAAAGAGAGAAGCAGTTCGTCTTTGGAAACGAGACCTCTCTAGTGTGGGAACAACAGCTCCATCTCTCTTTTTTTTTTTTTTTTTTGAGACAGCATCTCGCTTTGTAGTTCGGGCTGGCTCTGAGCTCATATGTAGCCTTGGCAAGCTTCAAACTCAGCAATCCTCCTGTCTCTGCCTCCTGAGTGCTGGGATTATAGGCGTGAGCCACCACGCCCGGCACTATGGTATGTGGTATTGATTGCTGGCGGGCGTGAGTCTCCATGCCCAGCATTGTATATGATTTCTGGGGATCGAACTCAGGACCTTGTGCTTGCGAGGCAGGCGCCAGAACCACTGAGCTAACCATCCGGTCCACAACAGCTCCATCTCTTGATCTTTTAACATGTAGATAATAAGCATCTACTTTTGCATGGGGAAGGGATATTAGCTGGTCTGGCCACAAAGAAATATGACCTCTGTAAGTCCAATCTCTCTGTGTTTTCTACCCAGAGAGGTATTTTCACATTTTAGCCACCTCAAGGCAAGTAACTGAACCTTATTGAGCATAAATGATTGACCTTCCCTACCTTTAGAGTAATTACATCTATCATAGTTTTTCAAACTTTGTTTTCAGGAGTCTCTGCTGAACAATTCCACACCTACTTATTTTCATCTTTTTAATAATGAAACTGTATAAATCTGATTGACTGAAAAATTAACCTGGAGATGTGTCTTTGATGCGGTACTAGACATAATGTGCAGGATGAAGTTAACGTTGCCTAGTACCGTGTAAAGTACTAAAACAAGCTAAATCTTTAGTATTTTCTCTCTGCAAAGCATATAGCACTTCATGTGGGACACAAGCTATTTTGAAAAATTCCATAGGAAAAAGATGATTCGATGGTGGGCTGGGTGTCTTTCCTTTGTCCTTGCAGATGCACTTTCCACTCTGAAAATGGCCTCAGAAGGCACAAGTGACAGACTGTTGTTGGGCATTAGTGCTTCCCAGCTTCCCATTGGGTCCCGCCCATGCAGAAGCTTGTAGGAGATGGGCTTCTGGGGGTTATCTGTGGCTAACTGGAATAGATTTTGTCTTCAGAGTTGTTTCTGGTCGAGTGTCCTTCATTTAAGGACTTCTCACAAGGTAGCAGCCTCCCCTGTGTTAAAGCCATCCCTTCTCCATCCTGTAGGGCTCAGGGTGAGTGCAGTTTTGCTGTTCCTGGGTTTGTCACACTGCCCCTCTGAGTTCACCCCATATCACCCAGAACCACACCCACCCATGCAGAGCTTTGAAATTCTCTCATGAATAAACTCTTGTCAGATTATCTTTATTGCAATTAAGATTAATTGCCAACTTTTTCCTGCCAGGATCCTCACTGGGTAACGCTACACTGTTCAATACTGAGGGGTAGAAATACATCCGTGTTTGACTGCAGATCTGCTCTTCAGCAAGTTTTTTAATATGCGAGGGTGCTATTCACACCCTCTAACACAACGCTCCAGCAGTGTTCTGGAGCCACTGTTGTATCAAACATTATTTTTTTCAGTTGCTGGGTTAGAGGGTTGTAAGAGAGGACCTAGGCCAGGAAGGACCGAAACACAGGTGTCCGGATCGTAGCTATTTACCGATCAACAAGAGAGGGTTCAGTGTTTTCCCAGCTGGTGCATCCTGGCTGAATGTTAGCCCATGTGATGTGCTAACACCTACTTATATGCACCTTTGAACTACCATGAAGTTCATTTCTATGGCTGCTTAACTAACTCTGAAAGAAGAAATACAGGCAAAAATAAGCAGGGAACAGATGTTATCTTGTACATAAGATGAATGAGCAACAAATTTTGCATTCCCTAACCCGCCCCAAATGAACCGAGAAAGAGCCAGTTTTAAGCTTCTGGCAGAAAGGACAGTATATTGACAAGCTCAACATATGAACCAAATTTCAAAGGCTGCCCAACACTATCGGGGGATTTTTAGAACTGTGACATTTGCATCAAAGATTGTGTCTGTGCTGGGCATTTTGCATCCCTTCTGACAGCTCTTTTAATCCTGGACTTTGGCTTCTGAACTTATTTGTTTGAACATATAAAATAAAGTACTGTTTGATCTTTAGCCACACACAAAAAGTTTTTTGATTTTTTTCAGAGCTGATCTTGTGTAATATAATTGGTTATTTCTCTTCTGAAACATAATTATATCATATATTTTTATATTTGCTTCTGCTGCTTCTATGGTGACACCATTTACATATCTCAAGTGATTAGTCATGAAAAGGGGCCATATGTTTGTAACACACACTATCTGAGTTTTTAATCCTGTTAGCTTAAGCCATGGACAATTTAATAAATTCCTTTCCAATTCACTGTGTTGCAAATGAGAATAACTAAATTATCTTGTTAATGAAGCATCAGATTTAAGAAAATGAGACACCTAGTGACTTTGCCAGAAATTGAAAAGGGACCTTTGACTATAGGACAAGAGTTGAAAGTGACAGGACAGCCATCTGAGGAGTTTACAAGTCAAACAGGTGACAGGGTAACCTTAACAGGATTAGGAAGCAAACATGGAATGTGTGCATATATGTGCAAGAAGCTAAACGATATAGAGCAGATGAAGATACAGAAGAAAACATTCTGATGATCACTAATTGTCCCGTGCTATACCCAAGCCACATAGTTAGTATGAATGTCAATGACAGTTAATATCTAGAATATAATTCTTTGATTGTACTTCTGTTTAGTCTTCTGTTCCCAAGGCTAATTGGTTAAGGATGAGATTCTGTCATGATATGAAGATACGGTGTTCAGTACTTATTTGTTGATTACGTTTCTTTAAAATAATGAGATTCCAAATCAAAACAAAACATTTCTCCCTATTAAATAAAAACACTATCCCATAAGCCTTTAATTAAACCACCACCTCTGTAAACAGAAAAGAGAAACACAATTAATTAATTGTTCCAATGATTTTTCTCTGAGGACATTAGATAGGTTTTAAGAATTAAATTAGAATAATAAAGTATCAGGCTATATCTAGTGACTTTTCCATCTTATAAAACGTTTCTAGAAGAGATGAATATTTGGCCCAGTTAAGTGAGCAAACAAATTCTTTCAACGTGTCTAAGTCTGCAGTGTCAAAATTCTCTGAGAGCCATGGTAACCCCAAGAGTTACTGATAGTCTCCCCTGCCAGTACGTTCCAAAACACACCACAGAAAAGATCCCAAGGCATGCAAACAATAAGTAATCTTTGTTTCTTGCAGAAAGTTAGTTGTTCTGGGAATAAAATGTACTATTACCACCTCCAAGTGAGAAAACTCAATCAAACTGCAGTAAAAGCATAACGTGAAAGAGGCAGCAAAGTAAACCCTCCACTGCTAATGCTGCTGACAAGGGGCTGCCGACCACCCACAGAGACAATTACAGAAACCCCCACAACTCATTACCGCACACAAGGGAATTCCCATTTACTGCTAAGGAGCACAAGCTATAAATTTTCCTCTAAATGTGCTGTTCTAGTAAATCTGTGACCAGAAGACGCCAGCATTGCCTCAGCAACAGCCTTGGCTCTCTCATCCGACACCACTTCCTTCAGTTATGGGGCCGCCTTTCTAAAACAGCCTCACAGGACTTTAAGTCAGACGCAGACAACAACCGATTTGATATAAAGGATTCAAACCCATTTGTTTTCTAAGTTTAAAAAAAGATACTGCTGATATTACAGTCTCAAAAATTTCAGAGACTCGGCCATCTGGAATCTCAGTGTGGACTGCTTATAATTACAACAGAAGATCAAGGAGGCACAGAAGTCCAAGGGACCTACAAGGTCTTCTGTAGGATGGCCAACCCCACACTGAGATCACTTCTGTGTCCTTCCTGGTGGGTGATTCCACGGTCCATCAGGCTTTTGTGAGATAGTCCATCACAGCTTGGATCAAAGCAACAGCTGTTCACAAAGATCTAGAACTTTCATTCCTGTAACACACCCTTTAATACTCATTATTTGTTGTTCTAGGGAAATAGGAAAAATTTAGCCTCTTCTCCCATACAGCGTGGCATAGAGTCAATCAAACTTAGACTGTATTCTCGCTGCCTCCAGTTGATTAAACATAGGGGATACACAGTGGAGCATAACACAGTAGTAGACACATAATTAAACTCCATATCTGGAGACAACCACTGTACCTACAATACAAAGTCCTCTAGAAAGTATTTTCCAGATTTTTTTTTCTTTTCTCCACAGCAATATAACTTTAAGTCAGAAGCTGTAATATCAGCAGTATTTTTAAAAACAGGGAGGATTAGGTGCCTACAAAATTATTTGGAGGGTTAAAGGACAGGCTGAGTTTCCAAGTGCAACTCCCAAATTAACACTGCAGAACTGGCCCTTCAAGACTGTAATATCAGCAGTATTTTTCTTTTAAACTTAGAAAACAGACTGGTTCGAATCCTTTATATCAAACTGGTTGTTGTCTGCTTCTGACTTAAAATTACGTCTCAACAAAGTCTTATCTAAGACACAATCCAGGAACCAGGGTGAAGCGGAACTGCCCTGGTAAAAACCTGACGGGAGCTCACAGCCTCACCACCAACTTCCTCGGCTCTCTTCAGAGGCCCTAGACAATCCTCAGGGAGCCGCAGGGCCCCGCGCAACACAGGTAAAAAGCACCGCTCTAGAACCTTAGAAGAGGGCGGAAGCCATCTGCTGGCCAGACAGAGGTGGAGTCTGGGAAGGAAGCGGTAGAGAGCAGTGATGGAAACTTCCCTGAGACAGGTGGCCCTTAATCTAGATCGCGAAGAAGGGATGGGGTGGGCCAGCCAGAGCAAGGCAAGGGCACGGTAGGTAGCGCAGTGTGATCTGGACAGAAGCTAGAAAAATAGCAAAGTACAGCCAGCTGAAATGCTAAGCAAAGGACGCCATACTTTTCCTAAAGGAAAATCCATTGAAAGTTTTTAGGGTGAGGAATGATATGAGTTTTGTTTCAGAAAAGTAAATATGGTGGCGATAATGGAGTTTGTAATACAGAATGGTACGTGGGCATTAGAATCAATAAATAATAAAAAGAGCTTGCTGGAAGGATACTTTGGGGATAAAATGAATAAAAGCTATTGGCTGATAAATTAAAGGAAAATTCTAAGATAATATTAAAAATATACTGGTACAAAGTCCCCAATGTTGAGTGTGATTGTGAGCTGTTTATAAAATATACCAATAAAGATTCAATTAAGAAATGACTTATACCTTCCTTCATTTGCTGGCCACCTACCCTTGCCAGGGATGACGTAGAGACGAACAAGGGCAGCTTTTGCCTTCAAGAAGGTGAGAGCCCAGTGACGGAGGCAGAGGCTGTGCAGTGAGAAGCTGGCTGCCCTCCTGAACAGGGGCGAGCACGGAGGAGCGGGGCTCTCCCCCGCGGCCCTCCCGCTCACTGCCGTCCTCTCCAGCACGGCCCGCCGCACGGGAGGGAACTGGAAAACTAAACACTGCGTTTCCTCGTCTTGCCGCTCCGGGGCCCACGCGGACCCCGCCTCTGCCAACAGAAGCACAGACTGAAAGTTTGCGAGGGGGTGTGGCCGCCACGGGGCCAGGCCCTGTGTCACTGCTGCCTGGTTCCTACTGGCAGGAGGGCTGTGGAGGCTTCTGATGTTTTGGTGGCAGCGGCACAGGCGTCTGCTCCTGGGTGCAGCGCGGTTGTGGGTCTTGGCAGAGGCAGCCTGAACCTAGAGCTAAGGATTGTGGGACGCCTTCCTTATTTTCTGGCAGCCTGACCGCGGCACAGGCAGCAATCTCGATGGGCCAGTTCTGCAGTGTTAATTTGGGACTTGCACTTGGAAACTCAGCCTGTCCTTTAACCCTCCAAATAATTTTGTAGGCACCTAATCCTCCCTGTCTTTCTTAAAGCTAGCTGAACAGATTGTTAGCTGTAACTAATTCCTAACTGCATGAATCAAAGGAATATTTAACATGGGCTGGAGGTGGTCAGAAGCTTCCAAGAGAAGATAACGCTTGGATAATTAAACTCCACCTTAAAGGGTGAGTATAATTCAGGGAAACAAAAAAACAGGCACATTCTAGGCAAAGCCAATAAGGTAAGAAAGAGAGAACAAAGCGTTCAAAGATAGAACAGAATGTACAAAGGGGAATTGTAGAAGGTGAAGGGAGAAGGGCAGGCAGGGGCGCGTTCGTGGAGCCTTGTCTCAGACTAAGCTACTGGAGTTGTATTAGTACGAGTTATTGGAAATTGTAAGCAAAGAAGTGAGATAAGCATATTTGCAAGTTTAAAAGACATTTCTGCAAAATTGTGAAGTATAGATTGGCACAGCCAGAGTGTAAAGTGGGGAGATTTCATAAGAAGGCAACTGCAATAGTCCTGGCATGAAATACTGCTACTGTGAGATGAGCTAAGAGACGGTGGGAGGGAAGTAGAGGGGCAGTTTTCAGAAGTAATAAAGCACCAGGATCTTGAGATAATACCTCCTACACATGTACAGTATGAATGTGTAACTGTGGTTAAGATCAGCTTTGGAACAGGCCTGACTATATTCAAATCCCGGCTGTTACTGATTTGATGTGTGATCTTCAGTAAGATACCACACACGGCAAAGATGTCTGTACCATTCACAAAACGCTGCCTTTTTTCCTTCTGAGGACAGAAGAGTGTCTGTGCTACCCTCCCTTACAGTGATTCCAGGGAATAACCACATGACTCAGTTACAGCTACTGGAATGCGGGTGGAAACTATACCACTTCCAGGACTGGCTTATGAACACAGCACAGGCCTCCATTACCCCAACCCTCTTGGCTGCTGGCCTGATATGAATACCCGGGGCAGCCTCGGAAGCCATGTGCTGCAGACAGAAGGGCCTCTGCCTGAGCATGGAGTGGAAAGCTCAGCCCAGCCCCACTGTTGCTGCCAATGAGATTTTACAAGATTAAGAAATCACGATTAAAGAATAATCCTCCTTTTTGTTAATCCAGTGAGATTCAGGTTCGTGTTACCCTAACTAGTATACTTAACTTCTCTACATTTGCTTCTTCAGATCATTCAGTACCTAACTTAACGGTGCTGTTAAGAGGATTAAGAGAAAATCCATGAACAAATCAGTATAATAACAGCAAACAGAAAATGTATTAATGCATAGAGTTTGGCAAATGGTAAGTGCACAGGAAAGGTTCATTATTTATTATTCTGTCAACCTGATATTAATAATTATTGTCTATTATGTCCACTTCTTACAGTCTATTCCACCATACCTTTCTGTAATTAAATCAATGACTTTTTCTTTTAAGAGTATTTTCCACATTCAATTATAAAATGAATATTATGTTTATTGCCAAAAATCTATAAAATGCATAAATTATAAAGAATTGAAATATTGTTCACCTATAATTCATCATCTTGAGGTAATCACTGCTAGAATTTTGGCATATCCTCTCCCAATCTTTTTAGCTATTAAGGAAAACATATAAAGGAGAGAAAGAAAGAGAATGAGTCAAAATAGGAAAAACATCTAACATAGTTCTCTTTTCTACCTAGTGTTTTTGTTGGATGTTTGTTTTTTTGAGACAGGGTCTCACTGTGTAGTTCAGGCTGGCCCTGAGTTCATTATATAGCCCAAGTGAGCCTCAAACTCAGCAATCCTCCTGCCTCTGTCTCCCAAGCACTGGGGTTACAGGTATGAGCCACCATGCTTGACGTTGTGGTGTGTGGTACTGACTGCTGGTGGGTGTGAGTCAACACTCTCAGCACTGTTGTATGTGGTCACTGGGGATTGAACCAGGGACCTAGCGCTTGCCAAGCAGACGCTGGAACCACTGAGCTAAATCTCCAGTTCCTACCTGGAGGAGGAACTGGAGTGTTTTATATTGAACAGTTTCCTATGTGTTCAAATATTTGAAGATGATATTTGATACATGCTTAAGGTTGTATATAACTTATGTAACTATTGTATGGATGTTATAATTTCTCTTTTTTTACGGTACCAGGGATTGAACTCGAGCCCTTGTGCTTCCAAGATAGGCGTGGTACCGCTTGAGCTAAATCCCCGGCTCTCTAACATATTTTTTAACAAGAATATAGAATTGTAGGACAGATCCCTTGGTATATAAATCTTTGCCTCTGTAATAATTTACCTCTTCAGTTTTCATTTTCCTTTATCTGGACATCTTCAAAATAAAATTTTAAAAAATATTTTAACTGAAACTTATTTCATCTTGATTTATATATTTTTATATGTATTTCTTTTTTCTTATCATTTTGCAAGCAAAAGTGCTCTTTTTGTCCAGAGACCTTATCTCTGAAGCCTTTGTGTTAATACATACATTAGATTGTTTTATTTGCAGAAAGAAAAACAAGGCTGTATCTAACCAAGAAGCCAGAGTTAAAAGGAATTCTGAGAAGGGAGAGGTGGTGGAGAAGAACAGGAAGTAGAAATGATGTTAGAAATCACACTCTG
>PVIC010008329.1:0-48422 GCA_004025085.1 Thryonomys swinderianus | reverse complement strand
CTAGAATAGCAAAAGCAATTCTAAGCAACCACGACATGGCAGGGGGTATTACAATTCCCAATTTAAAACTCTACTATAAAGCTGCCGTGATAAAAACTGCATGGTACTGGCAAAGTAACAGACCCGAGGACCAGTGGAATAGATTAGAAGACCCAGAAACAACTCCAGATACACTAAGCCACCTTATCTTTGACAAAGCTTCAATATTATGAATGGATCCCGGTCTATTTCACTGAATTGCACGACCTTTTAAAACTAGAAGCTCACAGAAATGTCATTCTCTCTATTCCCGTTGCCAACGGAACCAAATACATCTTTGTCCTTCATTAAACATTATCCTGGCTGTTACTGTGTTGTTTGGATAAGATTAGCATCTAAATCAGTGCACTTTGAGTGGAAAAGTTTATTTTCTATACCGTGGAGGGGACTTCTCAAGCCAGTCCACAGTCTCAGCAGAGAGACTGGCCTTCCCCATCTGAGAAGGAATCTTTCCAGCAATCTGCCTCTGGTCTCACTGTGCAACACCTGCTCTTCCCTATTCTCCAGCTTTCTGTCTATTCCTGCAGATGTTAGAACTGCCAGCGACTCACATAACCCAATTCCTTAAAACCAAAGTATATACAAAATCTAAGTATATGGATAGCCAGGCAGGCAGGACGGTAGATAACTGGATGGAAGGATGGGTGGATAGATGGATGGATAGATAGATAGAAACACAGATAAGGAGATACATATAAGACTTATTTGTTCTACTTCTCTGGAGAATATTATTTTTTCTTAGTGATGACTGCTTCACTCCTTTCTTGCTCGCCAGTTGGAAAAATTTTGCACTATTCTTCTGACTCTTCCAGGCATATTTGTGGAAACAAAGAAGATGACTCCACTTTTTTCTCAATGGTAATATCTTTCTAGTCTCTTTTCTATTTTGACCCAGCATCTTGATATTAATCTAGTTGAGTATGTACGAATGACATTCTTGGTGCACTGAAGTTTTTAAAATTATCTTAGTTAATTCCAAGATACATACCAGTGTCTTCAGTATAGATTTGGAATTTAGAATGTTTGGCTTCTTCTATAATTGACACCCCATACATACAGAAAATATTA
Organism: Thryonomys swinderianus; assembly: GCA_004025085.1. Classification (NCBI taxonomy): domain Eukaryota; kingdom Metazoa; phylum Chordata; class Mammalia; order Rodentia; family Thryonomyidae; genus Thryonomys; species Thryonomys swinderianus. The sequence goes on along the minus strand of PVIC010008329.1, from coordinate 47,315 downwards.
CCCAATTATGTTAGTACTTGCATTTATATAATTTAGAATTCATTTGAAAAGTAGTTATTCCAGTAAGTTAAAAATACTAATGATATCAGGAATGAGATGAAACTTGGATCACCTGACATTTATTCTCAGTTAAACCAGGAAACACTAATCCAATGCTAATTTCTACTTTTTGTGCAGTGAAATACAGGCCCACACACTGACACTGACCCTTCCCCGATTCTGTGAAGATGGCGTGAGTTCTCATCATCAGCAATATTTACACTGCACATTTTTAAACTTTTAGGAATGATGGATCCCCTTTAAAAACTGGTGACAGGCTACACATAAATTTGTCATAAGGATTAGTTTTGCAGGGGAATATAACAAATCTAGCCTCAGAGCAAGGTACTCAAAAGCATTGGTGAGGATGACAATGTAGGTATTGGTGACGGTAATGAAGATGGAATCCAATGGCCCTTTTCATATTGCGTTCTCCATACAGAAATCTAGGTCTAAGAATATTCATTACAGAACTTACTCTTTAATCAGTGTGTTCTTGTCCCGAGTACTTCTTGCTCTGATTTTTATGCTTCCTCACCTGAACAAACAGAACGAATTCAGAAAATGCATGATGAAGTTATCAGTGGGAGCTCAGGAATGTCTACACTCGCCAATGACCTCTCTGGAATTGTGAAATATGGGATACCAGACATTTATATTTCCTTGAATATATTCAGATTTTATTATGGCTTTTAACTAGTGGAGACCCTCTATATGCACCAGATGTATTCCTTCTAGATGACACACACACAAAAAAATAGTACAGGTAAGTCTCAAACTGGCTTTTAAAATTTCAAAGATAATTAAGAGACTTACTACATATTTAGTTCATGAGTGCTTTTATTTTTCTTTTCCTGATGTCATGCTTATTATTTGCCTAATCACCTTTCTTTTTAACTTTTATTTTGTTGACAAGACAGTGAAAGTGAGTCAATTTTTTGAATGTTTGTTACAGTTTCTTATTTTCAAACTGAGTTCTCTTATTCCTCTCCTTCTCTGCTTAGTTTTGTCTCTGTGCATTTGCCTACTGTAACCCCTCCTAGTGTTTCCACCACGTGATGTTCCTTCTTAAAATATCTGCTTTCTGTTTCTAATTAGTCTCCAGTGACTTCTATATTTTTCTCACCTCTACTGGGAAAAGAAAGAAAGGGAGTAGTTTTGAGTTTGAATCATTCGTAAAGTTTATTAATGCTTCCTTTTTCTGCTTCCATAAGAATATGTATTTATAGTTGTTAGTTGATAAAGTTGTCAATTTATAGATTTAAACCCATTTAAACTTGTATAAATAAGTTCAGTACTTTACAAATTCAGTTACAATTATATTTCCTGTTGGAAATAGTCTATCATTTTGAATTTTTATAAAAACTTACAAAGTCTTTGAAAATGGTTTTTGTTTTTATTTCAGTAGTAGCTATTTCAAGAGAAACAAGATATAATGAAATATGAAATTGTTTTATTATTTAAATATGCTTTCTATGTGAAATTGTATGTATGCTTAGCTAATACTAAATGGGCAATAATTATTTTATGATGTACATCAATGTAAATAGATTATGTAAATTTGTGTCATATATGAACTTATAATATGTCAATTTTTCTTTTTTATTTATTGAGTTTATTGGTCTATTTTAGATGTACATTATGGTCTCATTCAACATTATAAATTTATTCCTGCACATGGTATTTCTTGATTCTCAGTTTTCCTCTTTCTTCTGCCTTCCGTACTCCCCACCCCCCATATACATAAGCTCTATTTTTATTTTATGTTATTTATTTAATTTTTTGTGGTACTGGGGATTGAACTCAGGTCCTTGTGCTTCCATGGTAGGCATGGTACCACTTGAGCTAAATCCCCAGGCCTCCATTTAACTTTATTTTTATCATCTCATTATTTTCTTTCCCTTAGTTAATTTTCCCTTCCCCCTTTTTCTTTGGTTTCTCTAGCATGAGCAACTGAAAGTGTGAATGAGGTCCAGAATGTATGATAAGTGTTGTGATATCAAAACTGTTCTGAAAAACAAGTCAGCAAATACTTTTTTGTGCCTTATTTATTTTGAGGAGTGTGCTAAAAATATCAATAATAATAATTGTAGCTAACATTTCGTCACTGACTTTTGACCAGGCATTGTTCCAAACACTTAGGCATATTAGAATCTTCATAAGACTCCTTTAAATCTAAATCATTTCTGATTTTTGTTTTAGTGCTGATCAAGCACAGCTATGGAAAGGTGAAAACACCTGCCAAGAGTGAACACAGTCGAGAAAATGAAGTAGAAAGAGCTTGAAAATGCCTGTCTGGCTTTGGATCCTGTATCTTTAACAATAGTACCATTCTACCAAACTACAGGGCCCCTGTCTTCAGGGAGTCTATGATCCATTCACACTGTAGTATATACATCCCTGTGCATCACAGACATGTGTACTGTCTCATTTGTTCTATTATAAAGTTTACTTTCATAGATATAAGCCTCTATTGGTGTCCACATTTGTTTTCTATTTGAGCATACAGCTTATATTTATTTGATATGCCAGAATTTCAGCTGATGAATTTTCATCAGTTTTTTTTTTGTTCTCTGCGTTCACTTATTATGTATGGAATGTAAGTTCTAATAGCTTAATTTAACGGCAACATGTTTAGTAAAATATAACATTCAGGCTTTTCCTAAATTCCTGTCCACTATGACAGTGCCAGATGTTTCAAGATCAGTCCTTTCTCTGAAACATCTTTCATTTGTAGTGAGGATTGATGTAGTGAGAATCAGTTCTCAGCAGAAGCTAGATAAAAGCAGACAAGTTAGTCACGAGGATGACATTTAATAGAAATACTTCTTTAAAGATGAGCATCTCAATTCTGGCCTTTGTACTTTAATGATTATCAAGACAGTCTGTCTTCACCACGTCTTCCTCGCTGTCCCCAGGAATTGTGATTGCACCTGTCCACGGGCCGGCAGAGGCAGACAGCCAGGGTGTCTTCAGTTCATCACATCTTCCTTCCTCAGATCTGCATCCCACAGCACATCTAAATGTCACTCTCCTTATCTGTGACTTCAAGCATGTTTCTTCTGTGCCTGGCAAACATTCTTGGTTTTCCCTGTAAAAAAAAAATACAATGCTAACAATCAATGTATATTTTATTTATATGTACTATTTTGCATGTGGAAAAAAGATTTTTGGCAGGAAACGGAGAATAATATTTTCTGTTTTCAACTTTCTGTTCAAAGTCTTTGGCCACATACGTCAAAGAAGCTGATGATTTGAATATTACTCCAACTGTATCTGACACTTGACAAAATATCTTATTAGTTGATGGCATATTGGCACGATTTTCTTCCCCTTCGTCATGCTATATTTTGTCCCAAGGATAAAGTTTTAACCTTAAAAATCATTCTTGTTTCCTGTGATTTAAAATTTACCAATAAAAACACAACTAATAATGTCTTCCCTCAGTAGGTTGACATAGCAGGTGGCATTGATTTAATTTTTTAATCACAAAATTTTCTTAGTATCTAAAATGGAAAAAAAAAACCTTTAGATTGCTAGGTGGGAACTAAAAGGAAATAAAAATGAATCAGATGTGACTGGTGCAGTGAAAGGGCCTAAGCTCCTGGCTTCTTCTGAATAGAAGTCACCTTCCCTTTCCAAGGACATCAACAGGAGCGTCCATCTTGACATTCAAGCTGAGGGGTCAGGACGCAACTTACAGATACAAGAAACGTTGGGTCCTGATCTGCAGGATGAAAACTTCCCAGGGAAGGAAGAAGTGTGAGAGCATTTATTTCCTCCGATTAAGTCGTAATTATTTATATGTGCTATGTTCGACTATCCCCCCAAACTGGAAGGCGGTAAAAGTCAGGAGGTAACTAAGGGTGATGGATCTCTCTGGGGAATCGGTATTGATTTCAGACAAAGCAGAGTATTGGAAGAAAGGCCGAGAAACTAGGCTGATGTAGGTCTTGACGTGCTTGAATGCCTGATAAGGGGTCTAGACAAACTCTGGAGGAGCGGGAGAGGGGGAGAGCGGTTTTGGCATTGGACCAGGAATTGAGAAATCGCCTGTAAAATGACTCGCAGGGGACCGGAGGGTTAGCTCACTGGTTCCGGCGCCTGCCTCGCAAGCGCAAGGACCTGAGTTCGATCCCCGGTAACCACATATAATGCTGGGCGTGGAGACTCACGCCCACCAACAATCAACGCCGCATACCACAGTGCCGGGCGTGGTGGCTCACGCCTGTAATCCCAGCACTCGCGAGGCAGAGACAGGAGGATTGCTGAGTTCGCGGCGGCTTGCCTGGGCACCATAGCGAGCTCAGGGCCAGCCTGAACTACAAAGCGAGACCCTGTCTCAAAAAGAAAAAAAAAAATGACTCACAGGCACAAAGAGACAAATTTAGTGACCAGACGTCAATGTGGTGGTAACTAATAAATTGGTGGCTTACAAGTGTGCTCTCTAATTCAATACAACTTCTATTCTGATTATTTCTCTTTTTAATGCAATGGTGAACTGATTTTTTTAAAAGAGCCTTTGGTCACTCTAAATTTCCTCCTTTCACTTGACTGTGAGTTTGCAAGAACGTCATGAGGAAAAATAGTACAAAGAAACTGATTTCTTTCCCTGTAGGATCCCATAAAGTAATTTATGGGAAGTTGTAGACTTTCGGAAAATTCTCAAATATGAATTCATTTTAATTCGTTTGATATTTGAAACTATCTCTCTTGTGTATGGTATTTAGTGTGTAAGCATGCTAGGAAGAGAAATACCTTTTCCTGAAAACAATAAGGATACAGTGGTATAAATTTGGTTTATGGAAAACAAAAAATAGCAATTTTAGTGATATAGTGATACAGAAAACAAAGCCATAGCAACTTCCCCATCTCTTAGCCACACAATAAATACCGGCGATGATTCCTCTGTTTTCTCAAACAAAATCTTTATAGAAGACCATCTCTCACTCGTGCCACCCACTTCAGTCAAACTGGCATTACTCAGATCGACTTGAGAGAAGTTTAGACCAACTCTGGGCTGAGGACAGCGTGGAAAAGAGCCGAAGCTGGTGAAGGGCTCCGTGACTGGCATCTCTGCCTTCCGCCTCCCTGCGAGGGCTCCCTGTGCCCACATGGTGAGTGAGGACAGACAGGCAGGCTCTGTGGTATTTACGGCCAGTGGGTCGTGTTGTCCGCAGCGGTGCCCACTGCAGTGCGTGCCCTGCGCTTTCCAAAATGCCTCTGTCGTGTCATCCTGCCTTTATTCAGTCCAAATCTAGCACTTAGTGACCTTGTCTGCTCTGAGCAGTGACTTTCTTCACAGAAAACATACACCTGTATTACATGATGGCCTCAGCCCTGCACCTTCCAAAATAATCAGTAGCACAATACCCATTTCTTTAGAGAGACAGGCCTTTTCTCCTTTTGGAATCCAAATCATATTTCGATGCTCTTTCCCCCTCTCTTTTCCTTTCTTTGTCCATAACATCACTTTCCCAGGGAGGGTCAGAGAAAGTTGTAACATTTGTAGCTCTAACTCCCATGTCGCTTGAGAGCATTCTGCTGCCCTAGATTCTGCACCAGTGAGACAGGCGAACAGCTTACTTTTAAATGCTAGAGCCTCCTTTCTCCCACCTTGAAGGCTTGGCAGCTGTGGTTGGGAGCGATGCCAGGTCTACGCAAAGTGGATTTAAAGGTACAGGGGGCAGGGGGGGGGCAGGGGCACCACGACTTGGGTAAGAATCAACTCCCAGCTGGCTTCAGGCGTGAAAAGCCCGGCTGTGTTGCGGCTGAAATAAAGTTCCCTGCTGTGACTTTGCGAGCTTTGGCTTTCGTAGGTCATATACCAAAAGAATGAAAAGTAATTCACTCAAGATCTCAAATGTATGAAAAGGAGGGCATGTGAGTCAGTTTAGATCGCATCCACTCAGCATGGATCACATGCGTTCAGTTCAGAACTTGAGAATTAAAGATGCAGGGGTCAAAAAATATTTGTAAAAATGCAAGTGCCAACAACAATTATAATTCTGACCTCATTTGATAACCTACATAACAATTCATCTCAACAAGACCGTATTCTGGCCACCTCACTACGTTCTGTGTTTTCACTGAAATACAGACTCGTGATGCACAGTATCCAAAACAGCACAAGTCCCAGCTTCTTGGATGTTTGGCTGTTACACATTTTCCTGTTTGAATTCACTAAGAGTGTCCACTGATTCAAACTTTTATGCTTCTTGTACCAAACAGCGTGCTCTTTGCCAAAGGGCATCAATGTCATCCCCAAATTTTCAAAACATCCAGCTGTATTTTGGCCATTGCTATTATCTAGAAACACAGACTACAACTATATTGGGAAAAAGAAAGTATAGATCAATAATACAAATGATCAAAAATTTCCTTAGAATGGGGGGGGACCTTCCTTTCTCTTCAGAAAAATTCTGGCCCTGCCAGAATTTGTTGTTCATTGATTTTGTGATAACAGCCACTCTCCGTGGAGTGAGGTGGACTCTCAGGGGTGGATTCATCCGCACCTCTTGAAGGATCAGAGATGCTGAACATGTTGACCAGTGATGTCATCGTATGTTTCTTTGCTGTCTTTACTTCACCTGAGAAATGTCTGTTCATTTCAGACACCCGTTTCTGAATTGGGACTTTAAATTTGGAGGGGATGATTTTTTTTAAAGTTCTTTATATATTTTAGGTGGTAGTCTTTTGTCTGAGAAGCAGTTGGTAAGTTTTTTTTTTTCCCCAACTTGCAAGTTGTCTTCTAATCCTGTTGGCAGTCTCTTGCTGTGCAGAAGCTCTTTAGTAAGATGAGATCTCGACTGTTGATTCTTTCTGCTAGTTCCCAGGCTGCTGAAGTTTTGTTCGTAAAGACTTTCCCTATACCAATGTCTCCAAGAGTTCTACTTAACCTATTCTATGGCAGTTTTAGTGTTTCTGTTTTAATATTTAGGTCTCTAATCCACTTTGATTTTAGTTTAGCGCATGGTGAAAGGCATGGATCTAGCTTTAAATGGTGGCAGATTGAAATCTAGTTTTTCTTGGATCATTTATTAAAGAGGCTGTCTTTTCTCCATGGAGAGTGTTTTGCTTCTTTGTCAAAAATGAGGTGGCTTAGTATATGTGGGGTTGCTTCTGCATCTTCTAGTCTGTTCCATTGATCCACCTTTCTTCGTTGTTGGGAATCTAGACTGCTACAGCCACTGTGGACATCAGTTTGGGGATTCCTCAAAAAGCTAGCACTAGAGTTCCCATTTGACCTTGCCTTTTCTCTATGAGATATATGCATTAAAGAATTCAAAAATTCATATTGCAGTGATATATGTGCACCTATGATTATAATAGCTCAATTTGTAATAGCTACATCTTGAAGATAGCTCAAATGTCCATCTAATGGATACTGGATAGAGATGAGTTTTTATTTTTTTAAAATAAAGTGGAGTATTACTCAGCCAAAAACATGATAAATTTGGGTCCTGTGTATGTAACTTAAGGACATACTATATTTCACATAAGTGAGAGAAATTGGACACAGATGTATAAACATTGTATTGTTTTTCTAGTATGAGAAAGTAAAGGTGTAAATGAGGTCCAGTGTATGATGGATATTATGTAACAGGAAGAAAATGTTCAAAGGGCAAAAGTAAAAGGCGATAAGGGAAAATAAAGAAGGGAGATATTCAAAGAGAATGTGCTGGAAGAGTGAGTAAGGAGGGGTAAAGAAAAATTGATGGTAATTAAAAAAAGGGAACCAAAGCTTATATATTTAGGGGGTGGGGTTTGTGGGGTGGCTAGGGGAATGGAAAAATGAGAATTAAATTGTGTCATATACTGATTCAAATTCCCAATATTGAGTGTGACATGATGTGTATATATAATGTATCAATAAAGATGAAAATTAATAAAAAAAGGAGAGAGAAAATTTGATAGTAAAAACAAAAATATGGAAACAAACCTTTTGTATATAGGACTGGGAGTAGGGTGGACAGGGGAATGGGAAAGTTAAGATGTATAGATGCAAATTTTTAATGTTGGATATGATCATAGCATTTATGTAAAATGCACCAAGAAACCCAATTTATATATATAATTTCCCAACACAAAAAATTATCTTAGGTTTTGATCTTTCACAAATAAAGACCAGTTAAGTAATGCGGTGTGATCAAAATATATGGTGAATGCTAAAATTTTAAAAATACTCTTAAAAAGAATGGCACATAGCAATAATCCTCCTCTAAATTCTCCCTGTCGCTGTAGACACATGTACCGGACAAGTGTTGTCTCTGTCTGAAGCAGTTCTGTCAGTCGGCTTTTGCGAGTGTATCTATGGGATGTGATAACAGTGTAGTGAATGCTTCTGTCGTGTGCCATCCAGTGGCAAGGCAGGTTCATATAAACGTCGGCGAGTCCTTATCCACCTTGTTCTCGAGACATGGCACCTGGGATTTCTGGCTCTCCCCGGAAGTCAGCAGGAACACATCAGATAAGCATTTTGAGCAGATGTAGGGTACAGAGCCTCCATCTGAAGACGTGAGAATGGATTTCCGGAACTCCTTCAGAAAGCGGCAAAGCACAACGGGCATTTTTGAAACAATGGGGAGTAATTTGAGGTGGTCTAGGAACACTTTATATTTTACTGTAGCAATTTTCTTTTTCGAGACAGGGTCTTGCTTTGCAGTTCAGGCTGGCCCTGAGCTCACTGTGTAGCTCAAGCAAGCCTTGAACTCAGCAATCCTCCTGCCTCTGACTCCCGAGTGCTGTGATTACAGGCATAAGCCACCATGCCAGGCTACTGTAGCACTTTTTTTTAAAAAAAAATTAACTGCACTGTATTTCTGAGAACATCATGTGTAACAGCCTCAATGATCCTGGCTCCAAGTCATTCCTATGGAATGAACGTCACTTTCTCTTTGTACTTCTCCAATAATTCTGTAAAATAGGATATAAAAATATGACTAAATACCTGTTTTCCATGAGACAAACAGTAGTCTCAGATGAATACATTTAATAAGGAGGAAAGAGCTCCTCAAGTCTTTGAATTCCAAAGTCCTAATTCTTGGGGCTGTTTCTCAGGTCAATTCCACGAGGGGTCATTTTGTTTATTCTCTTCTTTTGTCATTAACAGAGAGAGCCCTGGCTTACAAAGGACAGGAGCCCAGCCCCTTTGTGTCAGATCCGCAGTTTACTGCTTCAGGACCTTGTGGGGCCTTTCATACTACAAAATGAAAGCTTTGAACTGGATCCTTTTAAGTACTTTCAGCTATAAAAGTGGATGCTTCTACTTAAAATAATGTAATGTTTCAGAAGATCCATCTATAATAATACATTTTATTGCAGAAAGTTTCCCAGAATGTACTCTGTATATGATATTTCCATGCACATTAGTATATGTGATAGCATAAAAAGTTTTGTGGTCATTAGAAATGCATGCTACAATAAAAAGCAACTTATAACTCGAGGTTGCACTTCTGAGTGATTTTAATGTATGAAGTGCAGAGTGGATCAAGAAGAAAGAACTTACGTACATATGTGCAGCCACGTTCCACGATGTGCTCTCGGGGTTGGGGGGCACAAGACAGACTCCCTGGGGAGACCTGTTGCTGCTGGAGCAGTCAGAAATGACCTTTCACTCCGAAAACTGGGTTTCTTTATACCTTGACTCTTCCGGAATTAATTTTGAGGTGGCCAAAGGTTGTGGATGAAAAACATGTTAAGTGACAAAAATTTAAAGAATGTTCTTCAGCCAACTGTAATTACAACCTAAAACCTTCAGCATCTTTTAATTCATGGTCACCTCTGCTGTTGAGAGTTTTCAACAGTCTTCAAGAGATATTTTAATTCACCTTGCTTGATGATAGTGTGATATTGTGGAAAGACTTTGAAAATGTAATTGCATACTAAGAATCTGGAATTTAGCTTTGTGTGAGTAATAATGCTGACATTATGACCTAAGGCTCTTCCATGTAGTTTACCAAGGTTCCGGTATCAGCCGCCACACAATGCACAGTGGAGGCACTAGGAGTGTAGCTCAGCGAGAGAGCACTTTGCTTAACATTTCTAAAGAAGGGAAGGTAAGAGAGCAAGGAAAAGGGGGAGGAGAGACAGGCAGACAGACAGGAAGATACAGAGAACTAGGGAGGAGGGGTGGGAGGGAGAGAGGACAGGAAGGAACAAACCCGTACAGAACCCTTGCCTCCAACACTTGCCATTATTGTGCTGGCCTGTGGATTTGGCACAGCTCAGACGTCTACAGCGCCCATAAAGTTTGTGCTTATTACTGTCTTCAGGATGCAAGTTCCATGAAGCTGATCCAAATGCTTTTGGCATCCACAGACCTGGCAACCTAACTCTTCCATGACCACAGCAGACAGGTTCTCTGGGCACATAAATCACAGGTAGTGCTCAAGAAGGGGACCATTACTTTCAGTTTGAGGAGAGCTTTAACTTATTTTAAAATAGTATCCCAGCATGCCCGCAGTGCTTCTAGAAGCATGTTGTTATGAGTAAAGGCCACGGTAGTTGATACATAATTTGAACAATTCTTATCTTTGTGACAAATTAGTAATAGGACTGAGCATTTATTATATGGATTGTATTTCAGCATTTCTTCCCTTGTATTTGTTTATTTCTACTCATCTTGGTTATGAGACACATGCAGTTCAGTTTTACTTAATTTTCAATTAGCAGCTACTTCAACAATCTCTAGTTTCTCCCAGACTTATTTATTTTTCCTTATTTTTATTTTAAACACCAAAACAGAGAATTGGAAAGAAAGCATACTGCCATTCTTAACACCTGTTACTCATTTTCAAGATTCACGTACTAATGAACTCATCCAGATGTACCCTGCAATTTGCAGCAAATTGAGTTAGGCTTTGTGTACTTTTGAGGAAAGTGAGGCATTCTTTTGAGGCTCCGTTTGTGAATCTTTATGCGGAAACTAGAAAGGAATGGGGAGAAAAGGTTTCTTTTATAAAAATGATGTTTATATAAAATTAATGAAGGAGCTATAAAACAGAGAGGTCAGATTGGGTGGCAGGTCACAAATTTACTGTGTGATTTTTACGTTTGTATATTATTTGAAAAAATATAATTATGGCCTGTTTTCTGTCACATTGAGGGAATGAATAAGTGAGACACGTTCCTATTTTTATGAAACATACATTCAACTGTGTACCTTTGCTGGACTGGAGGAAGGAGCATTAACTGGAGCAACAGGACGCAGGGTAGTCATGGGTGTTGTGCAAACAATTCTTAAATGTCAAACAAAAACACAAGTGACGTTAAATTTGGCCACAGATGTCTCCTTCATGATATAAATTATAAACTGAGGTGTAACAGACAGAGCAAAGGCAACTGTTCGGAGAAGAACGGAAGAGTTCAAGAAGCAGTCAGATGGGCCAGGTGGAGGTCCGGGGACAGGGTCCGGGAGGGGGCGGCCTGGCCCTGCTGGGGGAATTTTAAAGCCACAGAGAGGAGTTTTCTTTAAAGTCTGTGTTCCACAGGAAATCAGCAGGTTTAAGATTAAATGGTACCTTTTTTGTTTTTAAGTATTCATTTTAGCAAATCTCCACAAACACAAGCAGTAAAGCCAGATTAAGGAGAAGAAACTAATTAGAAAGCAAAAGGAAAGAGGAGTGGGTGGCTTAAAGATGAGGCAGAAGGTTAAAAAGGAGGGTACAATCAAATATTCTCAGCAACCCTGGTCAGAGTAAAAAGACATAAATGGACATAGAAATAAAGATATAAGCCCTTGTCCTATCCCAAACATAATTTATATTACTTCCTTCATAAATTGAAGGCATCAGTCAAGTAAAGCAACTTTTCAAATGCATGGGTTGTTTTCCGATGTCCCCGTTTGACAGTAGATTCCTACCTCTGTTAGACGGCTCTCTGGTACTGTAATAAGAGCCTCAGCTGATACAGAAAGAAGGTTTCCGTCTCTGAGCAGTCAGCCCCACTGCTCTCGGGTCTCTGCATCATCCTAAGGACGCTGAGGTGAAGCCAGGCCCCTCGTGGGTGGCAAAGGAGAAAGCGATGCTGGAGGTCTGCCGCAGACGCCAGGGAGAATCTTAGGCGCTGTCAGGTCTCACTCCCCTCCGGCGTGTGCTCTCCCAGCCGAGGCGGGCACCTGCGAGGCCCCTGGGAAGCAGCTCCCACGGGGCAGCACCCTCGCTTCCCTCATCCAGCCAGGACGCTTTCCTATGGGTGTCATAAATGTATAGTTTGAAATTAGATGGTTTTTTCAAACCAGTGTTCGATAGGACAATAGCAGCGGACAGAAGCCTCAGGCTGAAGGAGGGCCTGTCTGTAGACGCTATCTATGTCTGCACAAGCCTCCGAGCACACAGGTGCTGGGGCAGCTCCTCGGCGGGTTCAGCAAGCTTTTCTCTAACAAAGGCAGGAAACAGGTATCCTGGGTGTGGCCCTTCTCTTTGCATCCTCCCGGCTGTTTCTGTCACCACCACGGTCACCCGTCCCCTGCGATGACAGTCAGGCATCACCCTGCTGGCCTCCTGGTTACCCCTGCATCCTCACAGGCTAAGGCCGGGGCCTTGTTGAGGGGTGTGTGTGTGTGTGTGTGTGTGTGTGTGTGTGTGTGTGTGTGTGTGTGTGTGTGTGCGTGCATGTGTTTATGTGTGTGTGCACGTGAATTTGCTTCTCTCAAGCCAGACTTTCTTCTAGATGGCCGGTTTCTGGGAGGCAGGAGCTAAGATCTCTTCACCTCTGCAGACTGTCCCCGACAGATGGCCGAGACCATGCCCAGGATATGAAGACTTTGCTATACTCATCCTTTCCGATTTTAACCCTGACCCGTGTTCCTCTTCCTCACCATCGCTGTGCTCACATCATAGGCAGAGATACTCGGGGGAGGGGGCGGTTCATGGGAAGAAAAGCCTGAAAGACAAAGCGAGGAGCCAGGAAAACACACAGCCGCCGAGGGAAAGTACTGTGGACAAACCACTGGCCTCTCACTTATTTCCTGGGAAAATTGTTTTCTGCCTTTAAAAACATGGGCCGGTAAACTCATTTTAGGCTTTGTTTCTTTATCCTCACAGGAGGAAATTAAAAAAAAAAAGAAAAGAAAACAACGCCTCTCAAAAGTCCTGGGGAGTCATTTGTGTTGCTAGTTAGAAGGCGTTGCTTCGCACGGCGTCTGGCACCACATCAGCCCAGGAGCTGTCGTTTTGCCTGCTACGTGCATTACTCTTGTCTTCAGAGCTTTCTTCTTTTTTTGTAAGGTGAAGAGACACTGGACTAGGAAGGGATTTTGAACAGCTGGTTCTTCAGATCAGCTTGTGTGCGTGTTCGGGTGCGAGCCTCTGTGGAATATCAGAGTATCACGTCACACCCTATCGTGTCACGCCGGAACGCCTGCTCGCCTTTCCGATCCGGCCCACCCCGTCTTCTGTAGATGTACAGGGCTGCACGTGGCTATTTATATCTTTGGGTTATTTCGTTTTTGGGGGGTTATTTCTGTAGACAAAAAATTTAACTTGGTAAAAGAGCTTGCTGTTGAGTAATAATCATGGTACCCATATAGGAGACAGAATTCACCCAATACTGCTGGCGAGGCCTAGTTCAGGTTGTCTGGTGAAAGGAGGGCATGAGCCTGTGAAATGCAGGGATAAGCATAGAGAAGCACAGAGGAACAGGCACGTGTACACACGTGCACGCAAGAGGAGCTGTGTTGTCTTCTAGTTGTTTAGGCTAATATATTTTAGAGCTACACTTTCTACTTACCTTAGACTTGCTTTTGAAGTTTAGGCCTCATGTTAAATCTGAAAATTTATTTCTTTATTGGTTTAGAAATATTGAGGATTGAACCTAGAGGCTTCACTAAGCTAAATACCTCCGCTTCTTAAAATATTTTTCTTTTTTTTAGAGGCAGAATCTAATTAAACTGATAAATTACCCAGACTGGACATAAATTTACCATCTGCTTGCCTCAGGCTCCTAGAACATAGGGATTGCAAGAGTGTACCAATGAATACAGGTCCTTATTGTTAATTTAGCTGTGATAATATATATATATATATATATATATATATATATATATAATGAAATTTACCATCTTACCCAATTTTTACTGTTCGATTTAGTAGTGTTAAATGTATTTACACTCTGGAACAATGGTTCTCCGGAAGTTTTTCATTTTGCAAAGTCAAGGCTCTGTACCCAATAACAACTCCCTCCTTCCTCTTCTGGATATCTTCTTTCTCTTTTCCATCTCTAAAGAATTCTTTCTCTCCAAATGTCTCATATGCTAATTATAGCCTCCAAATATTGGCTGTGTGGATCACCATTCTCCTGCACAGCTGAACACCCGTGCCTCTGGTTATTTAAACTGTGGGTGTTTCAGCTTAAAAAACCGAGATCTTTCCTCCTCTGGTTTAAGCATGCACACAGGAGTGATCAAATATATGATGAGTATTTAAATTTTAAAATTTTATTACACATTGCCATTCATCTCCCTCAAAATACTCCCCATTGGTTCAAACCAATCATTCTTGACATTTTCTAAAGCTGTTCTAGACGTTCTCTTCAGTGAATATCTTTTAGAAGTGATAAGAAAAATATGATGCCTGCTGGAACGTATTTCCTTCCGAAGGAAAGGCAGGCTTTGAAAGCACTGCCATGTCTTTATCCACCCCGTTCACTGGATCTGGTCCCATGAATCTTCTGCTCTTACCAAAGTCAAAATCACTATGATAAATAAATATTTTGAACTGATTCAGAACTTAGAGATGGCCCCTAACAACAGAAAAAAGAAGTGCCGAAATTTGGAAAGCGAAAAGAACATTGGGATAAGTGTATTCCAAATAAGGGGAAGTATTTTTAGGAGTGTTAATGACGTGTCTTTTACTGTAACAAGGATTTTTTAAATGTACGAATTCTATCATACCACTAAACACACATGGCTCTGGCCACATCTCCAGCTTCCAGAGATTCCCCAGCCCCAGCCCCAGAACCCCATGATTTCCCCTCCCTTTAATTGCCTTTCTCTCCTCTGAGGAGGAGCTTGCCTCTTGGACTTCTGGTCCAAGTTGCACTAGCTTTCAGCTGCTGAGAAGTGTGGATTTCTACAGCACAGCACACACACTTGAGTATTGTCTAGTAAAAAACTACAAAGCTACATACAAAATCATATTTATGCACATATTATATATTAACTTATAAACTATACCAGAATAATATAACTTAGGGTTGGATGTTACCAAGTATACCTGTGTATGATGTGGATGAAGTAATTTTAATTTCAGAGACTTTTCTATAATGGGGTCTATAGTTTATACTGAGGAATTAGAGGCAGTAAATGGCATTCTTCCTCACAACCTGTTCTTAAGCCTTTAGACACCCTGCACCAAACTATTGGTAGAAGTTCCTTCACAAGCACATTCTTAAGATTTCCATTCATGCTTTAGTCACAGTTGTTTCAAAAGAAAACCATTTGTTAGGAAAGAATTATTGGGCTAAGATTTAGCTCAGTGGTTCTGGTGCCTGCCTCGCAATCGCAAGGTCCTGAGTTTGATCCCATGGTGACTCACGCCCACCAGCCATCAGTACCACATACCACAGTGCCGGGCGTGGTGGCTCATGCCTGTAATCCCAGCATTCAGGAGGCAGAGGCAGGAGGATTGCTGAGTTGGAGGCTTGCCTGGGCTACATAGTGAGCTCAGGGCCAGCCTGAACTACAAAGCAAGACCCTGTCTCAAAAACAAACAAACAAACAAAAGCAGAAGTGTTTCTAACAGAAATGAGATGAACTCCCAGAATATAAATCTTGTCTGTGTGAGTGCTGTTCTAAACTCCATGCAAAAACAAGTCTGTAAAGTAATATATTTGGGGGGTTTTAAAACAAGATTTTATTGGTACATTTTTACATATATTATGATCATATTCAACAGCGATAATTTGTACCTGTACCTGAAACATCTTGATTCTCATTTTCCTCCTTCTCTTGCCCTCTCTACAGCCCCTCATCCTCTAAATACATAAGCTTTGTTCAACCATCACTTTTTCTCTCCCTTCTTTACTTTCTCCTACCTGCCATTTCCCATTTCCTTTTGCATATTTTCTTCCCATTTCACATGACCTATCATACATGTTGGCATTCATCTACCCCTTTGTTTGTTCATACTTTTCATATTTACACCTCCGTGTCCTATTTACTACTTATGAGTATGTCCTCTAGCTACATCCATTTGAGTATAAATAACTCAAACGTATCATTCTTTATGGCTGAGTGGCACAGTTTGTTATAGCTGAATCTTGGAAACAGCCCCCGTGCCCATCAGTAGGAGAGTAGATAAAGAAGATGTGTTTTTTCTTTGTTTTGTTTTATAAAATGGAGTATTAGTCAGCTGTAAAGCAATGTTTTCATCTTTCCCTTTGGGACTATGAACAGAACCAAAGCAGATAATAGTACTTGAAGCATTCTTAGAAAAATGAACAAGTGGAAAAGAGGAATAAGAAAGTTTCCACCAGAGACTCTTGAGGAAGACAAGTAATTGGAAGACCCAAATACAACAAATGCAAATACTGAACCTGAGATTCATAGGACTTCAGGCCTAGAACCTTTGGCTGTTATTTTGATTGCCCATAGAAATCACTGTTTTGCCAACTTTGGAGATATGGTAGAATAGAATGAAAGAACACTGAAGATGATGGTATTTAAATTTACTGTATCACATGGTTTTTGTAAGAGCATTACTGATTAGACTAGGGTAAAAGGAGGGAAAAACAGCATTTGTGTTAGCATGTTCTGCATTGTGATCATGTGCTTACCGGTCTGAACCAGTTATTTCAAATGCAGTTTTAGGAAGAATAATATGACTACCTTACCACAGTATCCTATTGGTATAAATGAATTCCATAGGTTTATAATTAGGTGATTGGTAACAACTGAAATAATGCAGTCAATCTCTTGTGCATTTATAGGTATTCAAAATGCTTCTTAAAATTATATGAGAAGATTGCTTTCAAGTAAGAAATTAAATATATTACAAATAAAAGCACTCAGAGACATGGCATATGCCTATAATTTTAGATACTCAGATGACTGAGGCCTGATTGAAAGCTTGAGGTCAGTGTAGATAATGTAGTGAGATATTGGCCTCAAAATAAAATAAAATAAAATAAATAATATAAAATTAAATTTTAAAAAAGGATGAGGTGTATCTAGATCCACGAGATAATCTCTGAGTTCAGTATCCAGTACCACAGAAAAAAGGCACAAAAATTCCTCCAAATTTAACATTCTCTGCATCACTGGGCTTTCAGAGCATATTAATTTACAAAAACAGTTTGTATAAAGTAAAAATACTGAAAAAAAGTCAAATAATATTTTTAACTAACTTCACTTTGTTATCTTTATTATTTAGCCTGTGGGTGACAGTATATCTATGGGAAAAACAATAGCTTTAAAAATAAAAGTGTTTCATAAAATCATTGGTTTTCAAGATAACTTGGTCCAGTAAAGACTTATGTCTCATTAGGATGAAGACAATCTCCTTCCGTTTTCATAAAAAGAAAAGAACACCTACGCTCTGGAGCACTATGCAGTAAACATCGGCGCTTTCAGTTATAAAACCTTTGAGTACATTAAAGTGTGTAAATCTTCACTGGTATTCACCTGCTCAAGTAGATGATATTTCAAACTTTGATTTTGAGAGTTTGAAATAATTTGGGCCTTCAAGTGCTTTGATTACATTAGGGCATGTTTTTTGAATGCTTGCTGCTTTTTGGCACCGTTCTGAAGTCTAGGAATTTAAGGAAATATGAAATTTATCCACCAGAAAATCTGAGTTCTTCAATGTCCAATTTACAATTGATGTACATAAAGTACAGCATGCAAAATACTGAGTGTTTGCATATATAGTTTATGTGTTTACTAAATTATGTACCTTTGAAACAGGATGAAGCATGCTACCTTAACTTCCATTTGCCTTAAACAATTACACAGCTTGATCCAGTCCAATGTAGATGACTTTTTGTTTCATTTTTTGTGAATTGCCTGGTGAATATTTTTCTAGTAACATTTATGGCTGCCTCTTTCTTACAATTATTCACAGAAGGTGCTAGAATCCTTTTTAAGCTTTTCTTAAATCTTAAAAGAAAGAAAACACGGTTCAATTACTGTTATTCCCTTCCAGTGACTTGGGAAGACACTGACTTTCAGAAGCATTAAAATGTATCCACCATATATCCTTTCAGTGGTGCTTTTCAAAGGCTGAAATGCTTGTTTAAAGTAAGACACGTGAAATGTCACAAAAACAGGTTCTGCTCATTTTTAACCAAGGGGTGATGCCTGAAAAGGAAGATTTATACCACAGTGGTTTCATGAGCCTCAAGTGTCTCCCTAACTCTGAAGTCACTTGGCAACTTGTCTTTGATGGATAATTATATTTTATGGGAACTCAACTCGAACCAGTTCGGAAGAATTTAACTTAGGAACTTGCCAAATTTTTAAGAAATTGTTTTCTAGGGGCCGGAGATTTAGCTCAGTGTTTCCATCGCCTGCCTTGCAATCGCAAGGTCCTGAGTTTGATCCCAGTAACCACATATAATGCTGGGTGTGGTGACTCACACCCACCAGCAATCAGTACCACATACCACAGGGCCAGGCGTGGTGGCTCACGCCTGTCATCCCAGCACTCGGGAGGCAGAGGCAGGAGGGTTGCTGAATTGGAGGCTTGCCTGGGCTACATAGTGAGCTCAGGGCCAGCCTGAACTACAAAGCGAGACCCTGTCTCAGAAGAAAAAAAAAATAGTTTTCTAGAAATCAAGTAAATTTCAGAGTTTTGGAGTAGAAACAAAATATTCTTCCAAATTAACTTCACCTTTTAATAAAATTCAACATTTAGTATGATCACATACAGGTGACACCATGGATTCCATTTTGATTAAAGAAAGACTTTAATTTGGATTAAAATACAATCAATACATATTTTTTCAGATTGAAGGAATCCTTTTATTTCCTCTTTTACATCTCTAAATGCTTGATAAATAGCCTCATTTCTCTTTACAACTGAGCAATTGAAGAGATACAAGAACTTAACCAAATAAGACGCCGCAGGGAAGAGCAGACAGTGTAGAGTTTCAGTGCCTGGTGACCGGGTCTTCTTGGCCCTCTGCCTGTCAGTGCCTGGGCCAGAGGCAGCCCTCGCCCTCGCCAGGGAGGAGGAAGGTCTGCGGTTCCGCCCCGCTGTCCCTCGGAGGGTCCCGAGCTTCACCAGTCTGGTTCATTTCCTCTCATTAGTCTGATGCTTTTCAAAAGTTCACAGGAGATTTGTGTAGTAAAGAACTAATGTGACCGTACACCCATCTCTTTGTCCCCTCTCTAAAATAGACACTTTTGCCCTACCGAGCATTTCATCTTTATTTTTTAATTTTATTCTCAAAACAACATATTACCTTAAAATGATGGGATAGGGCTATGGTTTCCCCATGTGACAGTTAACTTTTAGTCACATGAAAATTTTGTCTGTCACTGCAAGGAAAAAAAAAAACTGTACTCTCATCTTCAATAGCCACCATATTTTTAGTTACCATCCAATAGTTTCCTTGTGAGGTATTTTATTTTTCATTTTGTAGCTTAATTTGATTTAAAGTAAAATATAAACATAAAAATATAAGGCGTGCTGTGATCATTTCTTGCTTTTATTATTTCTAAATAGTATATTTCTCTTGAACTGGAAAGATGCCAAATAGAAATTATTTCAATAACGTCAAATGAATGACTTGAAATATAAAATTTCCCTGCATGTCTCAAAGCTAGCTGTGTCGCTTCTACTATTCAATTAGTGCATGATTTTGCCGTCTTCTTTTAAAGGTCATCATGACATTCCATGCAAAGCAAATTGAAAAATGGATATATTGTAATAGGAAGACATTACCGCTTCAGTATCATACACCTTTAAGGAATTTCTGCCTAGCTGGTTTCATTAATGAAACGGTACACTTCCCACACATCACTATTAAAAATATATGGCTGCAGGTATGTCATGAAAGATAAGTTGCCTCTGAAATCTTAAGCTCTTTAGCGTCTGTTGCAAAAGGGAAGTCCGTCTTGTGTTTGAGTACATTTTTAAACCTCAGCTCTACCAATTTCTGCAAGGAAAATTCCCTCGAAGCCCTTTGATTGAATTCTAATTAACTGGCTTTCCCTCTGGTGCCGTGGATTAGATTCCCAGGGAAGTAACACTTCATAATAATGAATTGACAATGCGAGTAATAGAGGGACAACTTGATTGCCGAAACACATTGAGCACGTTATAGAAGTGGAGGCAATCATAAAGCTTTTACTCCATTAAACATCGAAGGCACAATTGCTATTATCTTCTCAGAGACTATGAATGTTATTAAGTTCCCATAGAATTTCTTTCACATAAATTAGGCTTTATTGTTTGAACTGAAAATAGAAATATTTTCCCTCAGACAAAAAATTTGAAACCATAATGACAAAATATTTCATATACATTATATAACAGAAAACATTATTAAAGAAAATTTATATTCACATAATAAGTGTTTTGTTTATACATTTACTGTTTCAAATAAGAAAGGGGTGTTTTTTCTTCTTGCGAGGTGGTGTAATCTCTTACCACAAGTGGTTACAACTTTACTTTGCTGATTTTTAAAACTGATTTCATAGCCTGCTTCATATTTGACATTCTTTTTCGGATTTAAAGGCTATATATGTTGATAAATCTGACAAAATCTATTCCATAAATATATGTCTTTGGATTAAAATCTTCTAGAATTCTCCTTACTAACATTCATTTCACTGAATGTCATACCAAAGTCTCATGGGAGAGACACTATGAGCAATGTCAGCTGATTTCTGTTTTCCCTTCTCTCATGGTGCAGGGCCCTATGTAACTTTACCCTGAGCAACACACCCTCCTTCATATGTTTTCTTTTGAGTCACTGTCTCACTAAGTCACTGAATTGCCCAGACTAGTCTTCACCCTGTGATCTCCCGTCTCAGTCTCCCACACGCGGGGATGACGTGAGTGCCCCACCAGGTCCAGAACCGTCTGCTGACGGTTTAGAGGCTCAGACTGTAACTGACCAGTTAGCTTCAAAGCAGTAACCTCACGACAGAAGGCTGTGGTGGAGCAAAGCTGCTTACTTCACGGATGTCTATGGGAAAGCAAAGCAGAAAAGAGCACCAGAGATAGACTGAGCCTCCATAACCCACCCAATGCACTCAGAAACGTGGGCTCCTCCAGGCATCTCTAAATCCAGTCAGGCTGATCGCTGAAATTAAGTGACCCAGCACTTTATGTATTTTACTTTCATTTCCCTAATAAAAGAAAACAATCGTGTTACTAGTTTGCATATAACAGTGTTCTTCCATGAAACTGTCATTTCCTCTAGAAGGAAGGGCAGGAGTTGGGCATATAATTCCATCACTCTGGGAACCTGAGGGGGAAGAATACAAACTAAAGGACCACAAATATCTATTTCATAATTTAGACGGAATCTATCTCAAAAGAAAACAGGAAAGGCTGAGGATGTAAATCAGTGTGACGATCTTGTATTCTGTGTCCAGTACTGAAACATAGTGGAAGGGGGCCAGAAGGACAGGAAAAGTTGATCAATACACTAAGTTACGGTTACAAAGGAGAAAGAAGTTATCATGGGTTATTGCCCAATAAGGTAATTATAAAGAACAGTAACGTAATGTACCTTTCAAAAAACAGAAGGAAGAATTTTGAATGTTCCCATGACAAAGAAACAAATATTTGAGGAAATAGGTATGCTTAACATGAGTTTAAATTGCACAGTGAATGCAAGTAACAAAAGACCTTCAATTACACCATAAATGCATACATTTTATCATTTTATATATCAGTTAAAAATAAATATAAACTAAGAAATGTCTCTCAGATAACTTGCCTGAAATTGAATGAAATCCTGATACTTGATTAGGTCAGCTGCAGCTGAGCTGGGTGCACAGCAGGAATCAAAGCCCTGGACTGTCAGAAAATTAATCGGTTTCTCCTGTTTTCTGCACAAGGCTTTCAGTGGAACAGGAATGTGGTGATGGTGGCTTCTCGCTGAGTCCAGATTACACAGGAATCATCTGCATACCGTGAGCAGAGAAGGAAGGTCTTTGAGACTGAAGATTGACTTAAAATTCAGTGAGTTGCCAGGATTTTGAGCTGAACGGAGCGATTCCATCACACCTGCACTTATATGGAAAATAAGAAATGAGTTATGTTTGAGGCAGTCTAATGAATTCCATTTGGAGTGCGCTGAATTTGTATAAGTGTGTTGAAGTCAATGAGCAGAAATTTATAAACTTAAAATGCTATATTGGATCCCAAGAAAGAAGCTAGGAGTCATCTCTATGTAAATGGTGAGTGTATAAAGGTTAAAAAAAAAAAAGACTGTCCAGTATAAAATCTTGGAATTCATGAAAACTGAAGTGTGGGCATGAAAATGCAAGAATAAGAAGGAGTTAAGAAAGTTAGGAAAATGACTTCCAGAATTGCAGTGTGAAATAATATTAGTTAAAATTATACAACAAAAACACCCCAATGGTTGAAAGTCTCTGAAAGTCACCCGTGCCAAACAGACAGTGATGACACATTCATTCAAGAAGTTTACCAGGTCTCAGAACATTGAGTATGGAGCAGAAACACAGCCAACTTGGCAGGTACTCGATTCAGCTTAATACAAACTCCACCTGGACCAGATGGAGCCAGAATACTCCCGCCACTCCCAACTTGGCTCTGGACTTGTGCATTCTCCCTGGGAGCAGTCAACCACCTGCATTTCTATCTTCTGCTGTTCTGTGATGTTCTTGCTGAAACTGCATTTCCACAACTCCAGGGCTCAGGCTGACTCCCTCTACCCACCTCCTACTTGTAGGTCAGAAAGCAAAGTGGGGAAGCATCCCATGCTGGGAGAACCAATATAATTGTAGTTTTTTCCACATGCCCAGATACCCTGAAAGACAAGTGTTTGTAGAAGTGGACCAGTGTCCCTGATATGAATCCCCCCCTCCAGAGGAAGGTGAAGCCTTAAGACACAGGGTTTCTAATACATCCCCAAGGGAAATTATTTTGTTGGTACAGACTCTAAGAAGCTTATGATGAAAAGTACTAATTCAAAGCTATGGTGATTTGATTCTAATCAGTGAAGAGGACACTGGTAGCTTCATGAGACCAACAAGGTGAACAATGGATCATCTAAAAGTTTAATACTGAGAAGCAAGAATGATCAGAACAACCTCAAAATCTGTCCCAAAACTTTATTCCTATAATGGAAAACAATTCTCCACGCAACAGGATACTACAAAAAGCAGGAGCGGCTAACTTATTTGTAAACAAAATAGATTTCTAACCCAAACTGAGTGAGAGAGACGAAGAAAGGCATTATATACTCATTGAGGGAGCAATCCAAGAGAAGAGATGCCATTCATAAATATTTACGCACCAAATTTTAGTGCAGCCAACTATGTCAAACAACAATTAATGAACATGAACAGCCAGATAAACACTGATACCATAGTAGTGGGGGGCCTCAGTACCTTGCTGTCACAAGTAGACAGATCAACTGGAGAAAAAAAATCAATAATGAAATACTTGAAGTGGATCAAAATTTTTAACAAATGCACTTAATAGGTGCCAACAAAGTGTTTCACCCCACACAGTCAGAATATATATTCTTCTCAGCTGCCTGTGGGTCATAGTCCAAAATAGGCCACATGCTGCTTCATAGAGCAGGTTTAAGTAAATGCAAAGAAATTGAAGTTATACCCTATATACTTTTTTTTAATTGAATTTTTTATTGGTACAATTTATATACATCTCAAAATCACATATAACATTGGGAAATTTGTACCAGTATATGCCACAAGTTAATTCTCACTTTTACCCATATCCCTACCCACTCCCCCCTCCTCTCCCCTTATACATGCTCTTTTATTTTCTTTCTGAATCATATTTATTCCTTCCCCTCATCATATTCCCACACCAAGTTTCCTATAGAAATATTCCACTCTATAAAAGCTGTCCTACTTTCTAGAACTCATTTGCATCTACAGGTGTTCATGCCAAAGAGAAGATCCGGAAATTGTCTATCTGTGACCCTATATACTTTAGACCACAGTGGCTTGAAAATACCAAGAACCTCACAAACGCATGGAAATTGAACAACACTGTCCTGAGCAACTGATGAGTCACAGAAGAAAATAAAGATGAAGTTAAATAGTTTGTACTATTAAATGATAATCCCAATACAACATACAGGAATTTATGGGAAACAAAGTAGTTCTATGAGGGAAATTTAAAGCAGTGAATGCCCACATTAAGAAAATAGAGCCAGCTCAAATAGACAAACTAATGCTGAAACTCAAGCTACTTGAAAAAGAGAAACAAGGTAAATCCCCTTCACACAAGGGAGGAAATTATAGGGTTTAGAGCAGAAATTAACACACTGGAAACTAAGAGAATAATACAAAAAATATCAAAGAATTAAAGAGTTGGTTTTTTGAAAGAATAAAAAAAATTGGCAAACCCATAGCCAACTTAATCAAAACAAGGGAAGAAAAGGCTCAAATCCATGCAATTAGGAATGCAAAGGGGGAAATCACCAAAGATCCAGCAGAAATGCAGAGGATAAAAAACATGTATGTCAAGATCTTCTATTCCAAGAAGATGGAAAACACAGAAGAAATGGATATATTCCTAGACACATATGAACTTCCAATGTTGAAGAAAGAAAAGGATAAAGACAGAAAAGGAATAAGTTAAACTGTCATTATTTGCTGATGAAATCATACTCTATATATAAAAAAACTAAAAACTGCCACACTTAATTGCCAGATTCAGTAGCATAGCTGGATACAAGGTCAACACTCAAAAACTAGTAACCTTTCTATACATAAACAACAGACTCATTGAGAGAGAAATCAGGGAATCAGTTCCTTCACAACGCTGTCTTTAAAAAATGAAACATTTAGGAGTCAATCTAGCAAAGGAGGTAAAAGATCTCTACTCTGAAAACTACCACCCTCTGAAAAGGGAGGTCAAACAGGATATCAGAAAATGGAAAGACATCCCTTATTCATGGGTAGGGAGACCCAACATCATCAAAATGGACAACTGCAAAAACTGCTATGTAAATTTTATGCAATTCATAGTAAAATCCCAACAGTATATTTCACAGAGCTTGAGGAAATAAGACAAAAATTTATCTGGAACCACAAGAGATCCCGAATAGCAGAAGTAATCCTAGACAACAAAGATCACAGCGGGGAGTATCACAATTTCCAGTTTGAAACTATATGACAACATCACTGTGATTAACAACAGCATGGTATGGCAAAGAAATAGAAGCAATGATCAGTAGAAGAGACTAGAAGATCCAGAAACAACCCCAGATACACTAAGCCGCTTCATCTTTACAAAGGAGCAAAACATCATCAATTGAGAAAAAAATACCTCTTTTACAAATGATGCTAGAAAAACTGGGCATTAACTTGTCAGAGATTAAACCTAGATCTATCTTCTTCTCCACGTACCAAACTAAAATTAATGTGCATTAGAGAACTAAATATTAAAACATAAACACTAAACCTGCCAGAAAATAGGTTAAGTAGGACACTTGGAGACATTGGCATAGGGGAAAACTTTATGAACAAAACCTGAGTAGCACAGGAACTAGTAGAAAAAAATTAACAACTGGTATATCATCTTACGTAAATACTTCTGCACAGCCAGAGAACCCACCAACAGAGAGAAAAGACAACCTACAATATGGGGAAGAATTTTTATTGGCCATTTCTCAAAGTACTTCTATCTAGAATATATAAAGAACTTTAAAACTCATCCCTCCAGAAATTTAAGACCCAATTCGGAAATGGGCATCTGAAATGAACAGACACTTTTTCAGATGAAGAGGTGAAGAGAGCTAAGAAACATAGGAAGAGTTGTTCAACATCATGATCATTTAAGAGATGAAGTTTAAGACAGAGAGTCCATCTCACTCCACACAGAATGGCTGCTATCGTGAAATCAACCAACAACAAATGCTGGTGAGGCTGTGGGGAAAAAGAAACGCTTCTCCACTGTTGGTGGGAATGTAGACTGGTGCAACCATTGTGGAGATCAGTGTGGAGATTCCTCAAAAAACAAGGACTTGAGGTCAGTGTGTGTGTGTGTGTGTGTGTGTGTGTGTGTGTGTGTATGAAAGAATTTAAAACTCCATACCACAATGACATATGTGCACCCATGTTGATAGTGGTTTTGTTTGTGATAGCTAAATCTTGGGAACAGCCTAAATGGCCATCAACAGAAAACTAGATAAAGAAGATGTGTATTGTTTTTTTCCTATAAAATGGAGTATTACAAAGCCATAAAGAATGATGTGTTTAACCCATTTATACTCCAATGTATGTACCTTGGGGACACACTCATAAGTGAAAGAAATAAGACCCAGATGTGTAAATACCATACATTTTTCTCTAGTATGAAAAGCTGAAAATTATGTTCAGAATGTATGATAAATATTGTGAAATACACAAAAAGAAAAGGGAAGAAAATATGCAAAAGGAAAAGGGAAAACATGAACAAGGGAAAGTAAAGAAGAGCAAGAAAAAATTGACAGTAAACAAAAGAAACAAAGCTTTTTATATAAGGTGAGGGTTGTAAAGAAGGCAGGGGAAAAATGAGAATCAAGATGTGTCTTGTACAAGTAGTCAGTGTTGAATGTGATCATAATGTATGTATTAAGTGTACCAATTAAATCATTAAAAAAAAACTTATTCCTGTAGCTGGACTCAAACTGAATTTGCTAGACAACCTGATAGAGATGGAGAGGCAGTCAAAGAGCTGTATGTGGCTGCTACGTGGGAGTGATTGCACTCACCTAAGCTGTAATTTGTGATTCATGATGGTGCAGGTGACATCAGAATCTTTAGGAGCCCTCCATGAAACACCACACCCAAGGATAGAGGCAAACAACTGGGAAAGAAAACAATAAAAACACCGTGGGGCAATCAACATAGAAACTAGCACACAACAA
This sequence comes from Thryonomys swinderianus, assembly GCA_004025085.1. Taxonomy (NCBI): domain Eukaryota; kingdom Metazoa; phylum Chordata; class Mammalia; order Rodentia; family Thryonomyidae; genus Thryonomys; species Thryonomys swinderianus. The sequence continues at coordinate 20,246 of PVIC010008329.1, read as the reverse complement.
CTGTTGAAATTTATCTTCTAAATTTTTCAGGATTAAGCAAAAAATTGAGACACAAAAAAGAAACCGATAAATGATTCCTACACAGAAAACAGCAGGCAGCCCAAACTGTCAGACTTAGTAGAATTTAGGACAGCTGCTATTCATATGTTTAAAACAATGGAAAAGTTACACAAATTAAAGGCCTGAATATCTCATCAAATAAATAATAAAGAAAACAAGACATTATTTAAAAGACTCAAATGAAAGTGCTAACTCAAGAATGGAAATTTATAAGTATATCAGTTGTTTTGAACTGGAAGAAAAAGAATTAGAGAATAAGAAAATAGAAATCATAATTTCTCAATATGATGCAGAACACCATGAGATCTTCAGACAACAGTCACCTCACAAGAAACAAGAGTTTTTTGGAGAAAAGTGCTTTGAGGGAAATAGAAATGAAAGAAACACCCAAAAACTTTTGACACACTAACTAATGTGGTACTTAGAATTTTACAGATTGTGCATGTTACAAAAAAAAGAAAAAAATGACAAACCCAAACCTCCTCTCTTCCATTAAAATCTATAAGAAAGCACAGCAGACATAAATTAAAGGGAAGAAGTAATAAGAAAATTATTAAATTGAAAGTGGAAGTGAGAGAAATATGAACCAAAAGTTGTCTCTTTGAAAATATTTTTAAAATTGTAGACCTTTAGTTAGAGCAAACAAGGAAAAAGATTCAAATCGCTGTAGTGAGGATATTAATGCTGACTTTAGAAAATTAAGAAGAGTGATAAAAAGTATAGTTGCTCTGAACTAAACAAATTAAATGGTTTACAGTAAATGTACAAACTCCCAAAAGGATAAAATTTCAATGCTTCATCAAGGAAAAATTAGAAAATCTGACTGGACATGTCACTAGCAAATAGATTGAATAAGTTCAACATTTTCCCACAAATTAAAGCCAAGACTATACCACACAGTATTTCACTTTTGAAGTTTACTGAACTTTTAAAAACCTGAATAACTTTGAAATAAAATTTCCCTAATCACGTGAGGATTGAACACATCCCAACCTACTTTAGGAGGTTAGTGATATCTTGATTATAAAATTAGTCAAAAATGTAAAAAATTAAAGTGCAGACTATGGTATCTTATGAATACACAATCAAAAATCCTGAATTAAGAGTGGTTTGGTAGTCCTGTCTGCAATTCCAGCAGTGTAAAAGGCTGAGGCAGGAGGATTGCAAGTTTGAAAATAGCACAGCAAGTTAGACTCAGCAAAATCTTGTTTCAAGATGAACAAAAGCAACAAAAGCCTCTTCAATTAAGTACTAATAGATGAATAGCAACCTATTCAAAGAGTTATGTTATGTAACCAAAACACATAAGATGTAATTTGTGAATTCAAAATTGGTTGAGCGTTTAAAAGACAGTGAAAGCAATACTCATACACTATTAACAGAGTAATAAAACAGATTAATTGTAGCAATATACAGAGGGAAAAAACACTCTAAAAAAAAACCAGTAGTCCTTTATGATAAAATTACTCATATTAAGAGCAAAAGTTATTTGGTAAAAAAAAAAAAAGGCCCTGGAAAAATCACCAAGAACATACGTTAAATGGACAAGTCAGAATGTTTTCCTCTTTAGTTTCCAGAATGAAATGAGGAAGCACATTCTTGCGATTTCTATTCAACATTAAACTGGAACTTCTAGCAGGAATAAGAGAGCCAAGAAGAGCTAAGGAAAGAGATACAGCTATTACTACATATACATGAGATAGTTCTGTGTGAAGAAAACCACGATGAAGCCGCTAAAAGAAACTATTAAAATATTAGTACTTGAGTTCACTAAATTTGTAAGATTAATATGCAAAAATCAGTTCATTTCCATACACTCAGTTAAAATATAAAAATAAAATGAAAATCATTGCAGTTAAAACACCAACGAAAGTATGATACATACCCTGAAAAATGAAAGGATTGTTGGCACAAATGGAGATTGAAAATAATTTACAACTCATACTCACGGGTTATAGAGTTGAATGTTACTGAAATCGCAATTGTTTGCAAATTGATCCAAAGAAATCCAGCTTAGTTATTTCTGATTGTGTTTTCTAGAAACTGGTAAGGTGAGCTAGAAATTCACCCCGGGGACCAGAATAGCCAAAATACAATTTAAAAAAAAGAGCAAAGTGGGAGGACTCACCATCCCAGATTTCATAAGTTATAACAAAACTATAATTAAGTTAATATGTGACTGGTATAATGATAAATTTATAGATTAATGGATTAAATTTGAGCTTCCAGATTTTTATTAATAGTTTATTTTCAACTTGTGGTAAGGAATTTAATGGAAAAAAAGATTTATAAACAGTGTGGGGATGACTCAATATCCACATGTAACCATGATTTCTAATTTTGTCACTCCTTGTGTAAAAATGAACTCTAAATATATTGTAGATTGAAATATAAAAACTAAAACCACATATATTGGAAGAGAACAAGGAGGATGTTTTTATAATCATGGATTATATGAAATCCTAAGTGGCAGAGAATCTTAAGGGAAAAAAGCCATTAATTTGAGATCATCAGAATTAAAATCTTGTGTTCTCTGAAGGACACCATTAGTCAAATCAAATGTTCTATAGAACTAGAGAAAGTAGTGACACCTCGTATATCTGGTACTGGACTTTTACATAGAAAGAACTCTTGCAACTTAGTAATAAGTTTATAGTGATCCAATTTCAAAATGTATAAAAATTCTGAATAGATTCTGCTCCAAAGAAAGCATAGAAATGTGTAGAAAGCCTTTGAGAAGATGTCCATCTTTCTTTTGCTTTTACTACCTGAAGATCAAGTCAGGATTAGACGCCACTGCACACGTTAGGGGACGTGACCGCACGGAGAAGTCACCAGTGCCGTGAAGCTGGAGGGGAGTCTCCAGAGCTGGCAGGCGTCCCGTTAGCAAAGCCATTCCACTGGCTTCTCGGTACGCCACACTGTGCTGTGCAACCCCGTAACACTTAGAGATATATATCCGAGAGGGAAAACGTATGTTCCCCATAAAAATTTTATATTGAGCTATTCATAACAGCATGACTTCCATAATACCGAAAAGGCAGAAACAGCCCAAATATAAATGAAGAAACAAAAGACAGTCCCTTCCTATAGTAGAAGAATATTTAACTATAAAAAGGAAATAATGATGCCTAGTATATAATGTGGATGTGCCTCGAAAAACCACTGTTAAATGAAATAGCGCAGTCGTAAAGGAGCACATATTTTGAAATTGCGTTTGTACATAATGTGCAGAATAGAAAAATACAGGGAGAGAGCATGAGCTACTCCTCATGGGAAGTGTATGGGAGAGATTACAAGCTGGTAGGAGACCGAGTGGGTGCTACCCTTCTTCTTGGCATGAGGAAATCTTCTAAAATGAGTGGTAATATTTGCACAAATTTATAAATATGAACTGTAACATTTAAATTAGCAAATGTTGTGGTGTATCAATTCTGTCTCATTAAAAGCATTAGTAAGCAGAGCGAGGTGGGAAGGTCTGTGATCCCAGCTCTCTGGGAAGCGCGGTGGAAGGGTCTCGAGGTCAGTTCCAACTTGAATAACTTGGGAAGACCTCGTTTCAGAACTGAAAAAGACAAAAGAAAAAGCCAGAAGATGGAGCCCAGGGCAAAGGCCCAGGCTTAATCTCCAGAATCAGGCACATTCACAAAAATTAAGAATGCCCAAAAGGAGAATTATTCCATTTTTTTCTCCCGCGGGCTCCCAAAACACAGTATTACTGTGTTTCTCTGTTCTATTTTCCTCTGCCCTTACAGCACACAATTCAGTGTGGCAACAGAAATTCGAACAATTTTGGCCCATGCGTAAGTTGCCTGTATTGTTGAAACAGTATATTGCAAATTTTCATATGTTCGGGCAGTGTGACTTTTAAAATTGCTTGATTGCAATACTTTGCACACTAACAATGTAAGGAGTTTTCAGAAAGAGTCCCATAGTGTGAACAAGAAAGACGGTGAGTGGAAGTGAAAAGAATCACAGAAGATGGAGGATTCTAGAGCCCCGCAAGCAATTTGAGTAAGTCAACACCCACACCTTGACTCTTCCTAATTGTACACAGTAGAGGTTAATGTTAAAAATCATGTTAGGATGTTTTTTCATTTAGGAAAGGATTTTTACTTCTAATATAGTTCAAAAATTATTTTTGTTAGTATTTTCTCAGTGGAATTATATTGTTTAACTTGGAACCTGTTAAATTTTACATTACTCGAGACATTTCATACTTAAATAAATCTGAATGGGGAAAAGTCTCCAGTGCACACAAGGAGCCTCAGAATCCTTGTTAATCGGAAAAAAACTCCCACATGCCTGCATTGCCGTAAAGGTAGCGCTTGAAGGAACTGAAATTGGGTTTCATGGTAGTATCTACCAACAGCAGAAAAGTAGGATTCTAAGTAGTCCATTCCACCTGATTAAAACATCCTACCAGTCTTGGGGGGGGGGTGCAAGAGGGTTATATTTAATAATGAACCCTTTGGGAACAATTAGGTTTGACTTTACTTGAACTATGAATTTACAGATGTAATTTAAAGTCGCATGGTATAAATTTATCCTTAGTAAATAAAAAAAAACCAGAAAAATACTAAATCAGCTTTGTAACCTGTAGTACTTAGATTATTATTTTGCATGTAGTCACCAATCTAGGTTGAGTTTGCAGAGACTGCAAAGTTGAAATTGGAGTTGAAAGTTGCAGAAGTTTAACATTAGTATGTAGTATTTATGCATTCCAAATATCTTTCGTTATAAAGAAAACACTAATTGTATGCATGCATATATGAGCTATGATAAAAAATGTGATGAATGGTGAGATTTTTGAAAACTTTTAGTAAGGACATATTCCCTTTAATTTCCCTCAAAATATTCCTCCTTGATTCAGACACCCTTATCATTCTTTCCACTTTTAGAAGCTTGAAAATCCTTTTTATTTCAAATGTCTCCAGCTATGCTGTTATCCCTCAATGTGTTGGATCAGTTCAAAACATATACCCTTTGTGGGCATTTTGACTTTACTGCATAGCCAGAAGTCATGTGGTGGCAGATCTGATGAATATGGTAAAAGAAGACACACTGTAATATTTTTACAACCATCTTTCCATTGAATCGTATATAGCAGCAATAGTCACCATGGTTTTGATCAAATTCTTTAAAGACATTCATGGAAGAGGATTCAGAACTGCTTCAGAAAGTAGTAGTAATGCTGCATGTTCAAAGTGAGGGGAATATTTGAGAAGAATGTCAATATTTTTCACTATAGTACATTTTTCAAAATTTAAACATGCACCATACATTTTGATCTCTCTATATTGATATATATCTGTATCATATATATGCATATATATGATATATATGTATATATGTATATATGTGTGTATATATGTATCATATATATTTATATTTATGATATATATGTATATATATGATATATATGTATGTATATATAAACAGAGGTCAAAATATATTAATCAAGTATAATTAAATATATTAATTTTAAATCATTTTTAAAACCAAGAAGGATATACAAGGTGAAAATAAGACTTTTCTTCAGATTTTGTCTAGAAGAAAATGACATTGATTATTAAATGGGTCAGATAAACCTTTACCTTCCTACTGAAAACTTCTTGGATTTCTTTGCACGTACAGATATGGAGGAACTTTGCTTCCTCTTATATACCTTTCTCTTTTCTTCAGCAATACACAGAATTTAGCTCCTTAGGATACCCATTTATATAATCTATACTTTATAGAATTTTACTATTTGCCTTGTTCAGGGTTTTGAAATTGTTATGAACATTCATGTATATGTATAACTCTAGGGATATACATGCATAATTTTTTCATTATATAGATATGCTTTGACTTAGTATAATTGAGACTTGTGAAAAAGTCAATCCTTTCCTATCATCTGTCTGATATTAAACATAATCCTCAGATCATTATTCTTACTAAGAAACATAGCAAGTAGTGTGTTGAATTGGGACAACTAGGTGAAATAAGATTATTTCACAGCTGAAAGAATCGTTAAAACTGCTCTTATATAATCCCCTCACTTTCAAATGCTGCTATTCACTATTTTTTCTCTGAATCTAAGGCATTACTATTCATTTTCCCCTAATCTGATGTAATGAGATAAGAAGCCAGTGTTTCATGGTGGAAAATTCAGGAATCCGGAACAGTGAATGGTTTAGAAGGGCCCTCAGAGTTAGGGTCTTCAGTGTAGTATCAGTTACTTTTCTATTTCATTAAGAATCATCTCAGGTTTTGAACTATATTACTTCAAAAGCCCTTTGAATTGAATAAATAAGAAAATATAAGTGCATGAGCATGTGCCAATTAAATCATCTCACAATTTCAATAAAATCATCAAAATCCAATGGTAAGATGATTCAAAGTTGGTTTTTAAAGTGGAACAACACAGGGATATTGTGAGATTATGTGAGATATCAATAAAAGAAGACAATATTTATTGACAGAAGTTTCAACAATTGTAGAATTGAACGAGATCCCAAACTCTAGTGAAGAAATCCACCTTGAGGTGGAACTGGAAATGACCATGTAATATAGTGAGAAAAACACAAAACCCGGTTGGAGGCAGCTGGGAAGTATTTGCTGTATTTTGGGGCAACTACTGACGATTTTTTATTCAAATGTCTTCTTAAAAGAAAAACAATGGCATTGAGTTTATTTGGAGAAAATAAATCAGTTTAAACAGTTTGCAAAATATACCTACTAAGGAGAACAGAGTGTTGACCGGAGAGCAGAGTTGAGGGCTCAGTTGAGTGTGTAAAGCGTGGAAGCGCGGTAGGACTAAGGCCGGCAGTGGTTTGATTTTGTGCCAGTGGCATCCAACAAGTCCTCTTTCTGCCGAAGTTTTGAAGGAAGAACATTGCTGTTCTGGGGATGTGCGCCCTCTGCAGGTCCAGTATGGCCCATGCTCCGTCCACGCTCAAACGTGACACCTCGCTTAGTCAACAGGGCCTCATTTTCCACTGCTTGAATTCCATCTGCCCAGATTCTTATTAGTTGACGACCAACCAAGCTATTTCTCTCTGTCAAAAACTTAATTTTTAAGCCCCGATTATTAACATCGTTATAGCTAAATATGTGCTGCAGTTCAATGATTTTACAAAGTTATGCTGACAGCCATGGGGAAAACTGAAGGAAAATTCACCAAATCTAAATTTTAAAGAAAAAAAATGAAAAGAAGACTACAGACATTCAAGAATTATTGAAAAAGAGAAAATATAGGTTAATCAATTCACTACTTAAATTACTATTTAAGGGATTATCTTGTTTTCCTTATTTTAGTTAATAAGCTATTAATCAATTTAGATTTCCTTCTTTGCCCAATCTTGTATATAAAGTAAAATAAAATGAAAATCTATAATCTTTTATGACAACCATTTTATTTATTCTAACATACCATGATGTTTCCAAGGCAAATGCAAGAGCTTAATTACCTGAAGTCATGAACATCTTGGTGAGATGGGCTGTAGTGTTGACTATTTTTGGGTAAATGAATTAAGCAGAAAAGTTACAGTAGACGCAATGTTTTTCTTTCCTTCCACAGTATCTGTAGAAATGGGAGCGCTTCATTCTTTATGTCCTTGTCTGTCTTCTTCTCCTTCATTTGATTTTAATAAAAAGCCTCATACTGCATATTGCAAAGAAGTATTATATTACTATAATGGTTGAAAATAATAACCAGCTGAAAATATAGAATAAACTTTTTCAAGTACTATTAAAACACTATTTAAAAAAGAATTTCCTTTGAATACATCACTGAATAATAACCAATATGTTTATTAAAATTTGCTCTCTAAACCAGGTTTCATTGGACAAACTGTAATCGCAACTACTAGGGAGCTTGAGACAGGAGGATCACAAGTTTCTGGTTGATCTGGCACCTTACAAATCTTTGTCTCAAAATAAAATGTAAAGAGTCCAGGACATGTATGCAGCTCAGCAGGGGAGGGCATGCCTACATGTGCAAGACAGGTGGATTACTGCAAATTCAAGGGCAGCCTGAGCCACCTGGTGAGTTCAAAGCCAGCCTGACATACATAGTGAGACCTTGTCTCAGAGGAAGAAACAACCTTAGCTTATCCTTTTCAAATAAAATATCCAAGTTGGATCTTCCTAAATGAGGCCACTATGTGCATCTGCAAGGATGTTCTTATGTATACTAACAAAGTGGAAGCTGAATCCTGCATGTTTTATTTTGAGCAGTTGTATACACAAGATCATCATGGATCTGTCTAAAGGCACAGAATCCACTTCTTTCTCGAACTCCAATCTCCCTAGTCTATGCACAATCTGCCCTTTCCTTTCCACCATATCCTTAACCCCTACCTTGATGAATTATTCTAGTAAACATACAAACACACTGTTATTTTTTTCTATCAAATACTGATTTCCTGTATTTACCACTTTCTATCTTTGTTGGGTTTGCAACATGTATCTGTTTCTGGTCTCCAGTCTTTCCTTCCCTCATTTCATGATAAATCCCTTCAAGGCATGTTTGTCCCTTATTTTGTCAGTGAAACTTTACAAGATTACCCCTGAGTCTTTGTTACAAGAAGAATAACCAGTTCTTGGTTATCACCTTGAGACAGTGAGTTAAAGAAAAGTTTCACAGTTCATCATTCCCTATCCCAGGAACTACTGTTATCACTTGGCTTCCAGAAAGAAAAACTAAAAACAACCAGCCAACAAACAAAAAAGTCTTTTATTTTGCACCTAATGTCAGTACTTACTCAATATTAGATTTTCCTAGTTGTTTAATCCTCAGTGTTTTGATCTCAGGGTCTTGTAGTGTCTTGGAACTTAATACTTGGTGATTACTTATTTCAGACATTTTATGCTTTTAAACACTTGATGATTTTGAAAATTTTAGAGTCAATACTGACCTCTTAAGAGGGGTGCACATATGTATATATCTTTCAGTGTACAGAAAAGAACACCGAAAGTGTGTCATATTGTGAAAATTTCCTGTTGCTAAGAAGCAGCACCTGAAACCTGAAATGTAGGAAGCGAAGTTCATTTTGGCTCATAGCTTCAGAAGGTTTGTTCCATGGCTGGCTGGCTTGAGGCATGGACATCCTGGCCAAATTTTATGCTAGAAAAAAAATAATAAATTCCAATCAGGGTATCCAGAATGCATAGCCAGGAAGCCTGCCTAGGGGAGGGCCCAGGCCCTAGATATGGTCCCCAAGTCATGTCCTCCAGGGACCCACATTCTTCAACTAGGTCCCACCTCCTAGTACCCCATGTACTAGGGACTTGTCAGTGGCTGTTGTGAGATTAGCACCCTCACAATCCTACCAGCTCTCCCCGAGTCTTCAAATTCCATCACACTGACAATCAAAATTAACTGGTATAAATGTCCATATCTAATTCTTGAATTTTCTGCCTGTTCTTGGGTCCATTTTCCCTTTAGCTCAGGCCCACATCTTTTTTTCTGGACTCCTCTCCTACCTATCGGCTTCATTAAGAAAGTATTTAATGCTTCCTGTACATTAAGCCACAGACACATCTCACTGCATCTGCTGTTGCTATCTCTTCAAAGCCTACAGTGTCTTTGTGCTGGATGATTATCGAGGTCTCCTGACTGGAGACAAAGTGTGTCTGAGTGTCTGTATTTATTTAACCCTCTTTAGCTTATTCTACACAACAGCCAAAACGATCTTCTTCAATCAGTGTCCAGTCTGAACAGACTCCACTTCTCACCCATAAAAGCCAAGGCCAGCGAGGAGGCCAACCATTCACCCAGTTGCTTTGGGTCCAGTGGCCATCTAGCCCTTAATTTCTTTCTGCAGAGCCACAAAAGCCTCTCTGCAGCCTCACTGTTTTTTGGATCAAAAGGTTCTTCCCTCAGATACCTGCATGGTTCTCACCCCTCACCTCCTTTACCCGGTACACTAACAAGGCTCGATATTTGCTTGTTTTGATTTGTGTCCCTCTACTGGAAAGAAAATTCCAAGAGAACTAAGATAATTGGTGTTCTTCGGTCTTCCCATGGATTCCATGGAGCACTAGTACCAGAATCCCCACCGACACCCCAATCTGCAGATAAGCCTTTTACATAAAATGGCACAGTGTTTGTATATGACTATGTCCGTCTGCGTGCTTGAATTATCTCCAGTTTAACAGTAGCTAATGCCATGTCAGTGTGAGGTACATCATTGTTATACAGCTTTATTTAAGAAAGGCTGCAGACTCAGTTTCTTTTTTCCCAGTATGTCTGGTCTGCTGCCGGCCATGTGAGGGTGCACTGTGTGGATATGGAGTCCAGCTGTGTTTCTCTCCAGGGCCTAGATCACTTGCCAGCTTAACAACTACTGTTGGATTCAATAATTGTACCCGATGTTGGCTTCTAGTCATTACTCACGAAGCAAGGAGGAGCGGCTCCCTCTGGTAGGACCGAGACCGTCTGTTCGTTCGCTTCCCACCCTCGTGAGTGCTGATCGCCGCAGCTGCTGTGCGCCAAGCTGCTCCAGATGTCGCTTTTCCGATTTCAAGTTCCACGACCTGCTTCCGATCTCCTCTCCTTGCTGTTTGTGTTGAAATGACTGATCGCTTATCCCTGGTTTTAATATCCACAGGAAAGACTTTTCAGGGTTTTTTTTTTCCTCACTGATATTATTCCTAGTTCAGATCTCGTAAGCCCAAGTGTCATCACTTATATTTTTAAAAATTTATCAGTTTCTGATCCTCTGAGTTTTTGAGTCACAGGCATGCTGGATGTGGCCGCATGCTCTCTGAAATTGCCTGCTCTCCCCTGTCAGCCTGAGATTGTTTTTCTTTTGGTGATGTTGTGCTTTCATTCTGCATATCTTTTTTATTTTCCTACATGGCCCTTTCAGCAGCGGGAGGAATATGAAGAACCTGTGGATTTGTGCAAAGAAATACTGTTCCGTGTAGAGCCGACCCTGAGAAAAGTCAGCTCTCAATGCAAATATCACAGACACCACGCAGTTTCTCATAAGCAATATCAAATATGATTCTCAGCTCTGTAAACTGAACTTTGATTTTCTCTGGCCCTAAATGTCACATACATGTGCGAGTGATCAGAGATCTTGCTTTATAAACACAGTCAGAAGTAACTGCTTCCTGCTAGTTACTTAATGTATTTCATTCCATTCTCATTAGTGTCCTATAGATTTGGACAAGAGCTTGTCTTTCATGCCAGTGGCTGGCAAATTTGTTTGCTTCAGACGATGGAGGGAAACCATTTCACTACATCTGAACTTTTGACCCTAAGAAAATATCAGAGTATCTTTACCAAGTCATATGGCAGTCAACACTTTTTTTTGACTTTATTTTCTTTCTAGAAAATGTATGTCAAAGATAAGCAGAGTGGAACTCTAGTTAAAGTGATAGGCATGGATTTTATTCATGAACCTATTATTGTCATGTGAAACTGAACTTGGATTTAGCCAGGAGTGACTGAGCTTTGCAAAGTGAGAATAAACGTATGGGGAGGAAAATCCCTGAGCCTTAATAAAGTCAGGCATGTTGTCAGTGTTCCATCGCTATAACAAACCCCTCAGATAAATCAACTTAAAGGAAGTGAAGGTTATTCAGGCTCCTGATTTCAGAGGTTTCAGCTCATGATTGATCGGCCTTGTTGCTGTAGGCCTGAGGAGCACAGTCCCTCACGGTGGGAGCATGTAGTAGAAAAACCTGCTCACCTCAGGTGAGAAGGAAGCACACAGAGAAAGAGGAAGAGTCTGGCTGTCCATGTCCCTTCAGAGCACCCCCGAGGTGACTGAACTGCACTCCCGTGGTCTTTGCCTCCTGAAGGTTTCATCGCCTTCCCAGAGTGCCACTGGTTCAGGTTTAAGCCTTCAGCACACTGGTGTTTGGGAAATACTTCAGGCACAAGCTATAGCACCAAGAGAATTAAAAATTACAAAGAACAAAACCAAAACAAACAATCAAAAAAAAAAAAAGGAAGAAGTTAGTCCATTTAAATTCAATTGGGTTTTCCAGTTGGACTTGCTGAAGTTAGGCCCCTACTTTTCCACAGGCCTTAGGTGCAGGTATTCCTGGAATAAACTCAATTCTTTGAGCAGCTTGGAGTATTCTTGAGCACGTACTTTAAAGGAGCCTAAGGTTATCCTAAAGATGCTCTCTTAACCTCTTAGAAAAGATAACTAGTTTTTGTTCATACATTTATTAGCCAAAGCTGCGGCCTTGTCAAGAAAGAGGCCCGAAGGTATTTGACTAGAGTCTAGTTCAAAAGGAATCTGTTTCACGTATCCTCTAATGTGGTCGACAGCTCTGGCTTCCCTTTACCACTAAGGTACTAGCTGCTCTGAGCTGTGCGTGACTCTCAAAAAGAGGTCTGTCCATCCACAGACATGGCTCTTCCAATATGCTCTGAGCTAAACTAGAGGGAGCCGAGGTGTTAGGCATCCCTGCTACCCTAAGCTGCAAGTCTGTTGTTTGTCGAAGTGCAGTAACCACTTTCCTCTCCATCCTGGGAAGCAGCAGCCTGCCAAGTCCCGCTGAGACACATTCCAGCAACCACAAGGCTTGCCCAAGGTTAAACAGCAAGTTGGCAGCAAAGATTATGGTTTATAAAGTAATTTCACAAGTAGCAGTTTATGTGATTTATACAAACACCGTGGAGGAAACTGAACTATGTTTTGTAGATAAGAAGGCTGAGCTCAGAGCAAGTGAGTGTTTGCCAGAGGTGACACAGGCAGTAGAGACAACGAATAAACTGGGAAGGGAAGTTGGTGGCGCCCAGACCACAGCGATCGTGGACTTGTGCCCCGTCTCTTACTGGGCTTGGATGCATTCGGCACCTCCAACACCAGCCAATTCAGAGGTTTATGGCACTGAATGATCTCTATAGGAACAGGAAACACAGGCCCAATCAAAGTGATGAAATTAAGTAGTTATAGGAAAGTGACATCTCATAAAATGGATATTTCTTAAAAGGTGTGACTTGAGGTGTTTGCTCCCTTGAACTGCTGGACCATAATGTCAATAGCGCTTGTGATCAGGACATCGGCTGAGTTCTCCTTCTTCGCTTCATTTATGTCATCCCCTCTACCACTCTGTGACCCTCAGGTAGAGAGTGGTGATGCCTCTTCTTATCATTATTGGTCTTTCGTTGGTATATGGAATCTGTTTCACATATTCTCTAATGTGGTCAACAGCTCTGGCTTCCCTTTACCACTAAGGTACTAGCTGCTCTGAGTTGTGTGTGACTCTCAAAAAGAGCCCTGTCCATCCACAGACATCATTTTAACCAAAGCAACAAGTCAAAAAGACTACTCTAAAAGGGCCCAGTCATAGGAAATGCCAAGGTTAGGCAAATCTATCAAATAGAGATAGAATGTAGATACACGGTTGCCATGAGATTGTGAGATGAGAGAAGGAGCAAGTAATTCTTATTGGTTATGAGGATTTCTTTGGTGTGTTTAAGATGTGGGATATACTGTGGTGATTATGGTACAACTACATGATTATCCTAAAAACACTGAGTTCTTTATTATATGGCTAATTTAATGGTGGCTGAATTAGATTTCAAAAGAATTGTTAAAAAGGTAATATGATTTTAAATTTCTTCAAAATAAAAAGCAAAGTAATTACTGTATCATTTATTACTTAAAAATATAAGTTAAAAATAAATATCAGTGGCCAGGTGTGGTGGCTCACGCCTGTAATCCCAGCACTTGGGAGGCAGAGACAGTAGGATTGCTGAGTTCAAGGCTTTCCTGGGCTACCTGGGCACCATAGTGAGCTCAGGGCCAGCCTGAACTACAAAAAAAAAAAAAAAAAAAAAATTTAAATAAATATCAGTGTTTTTGCCCAACCAAATATGGTAGTCTTCTGGGGGAACAAAAACCAGAGCGTTTAGAAAAAAATATTCATATGGATTCTAGCAATTATTGTTTACAATTATTTGAACTAGGCACAACCATTTCATTTGATTTAAATTGAAGGCTAAAACAATGCATTTCAAATATTGATGTAATTATGGAAAGACTTCTCTTGGTGTCTTCCTTTTAATTAAGATCTTTTGTACACTTTAATTAAAAAAACTAGATTATAGTGTGAAATTTACTTTTTCCTTAAAGAATCTCTTGAGAGAAAACTATTTAGAAGACAGATGATTTTACTGGTGTAATTACTTGATATTTTACTTTTTTTCTGCAAAAGGAACTGTCCTTGTATATATTAGAACAGTGAACTAATGGCTCCGGGGGAATAAAAATGATTTGGTCATTTTCTTTCTGGAATGCGCCCAAATGAAAATAGCTTGCTCACTTGGCATTTTCCGCTAGAATTAAGTCATGCATCCAGGTGTCTCTTGTTCCCCAGAGTCTGGTCCTGATCCAAAAAAATCTAGGTGAAACAGATTTCACTGTGGTTGACCTAGGGCTATTGTTCCCATTAAAAGAATTTGCCAAGGATTCAAATTTGTATTAGGGTTTTTGTTCCTATTTCAATCTTGAAGATTTGCAAAAGGTTGCAGAAGGCTGGTGACAAGCAGCTTGTATATCAGAACCAGAAAGCTCTCGCCCTTATAATAACAGGGGCATCATTTAACATCCTTAAGCCTACATTTCCATTCCTCTGCTAGAGTAAAAGAACCTACCACTAAGGATTTTGTAGAAATTAAATGTGACAATGTATATTTACCATAAATATATTAAATACCTCTGAAAAAATTTACGTTTATCTTTTTTATTCCCAGAATATTTCTATCTATAACATGCCAGCTCACAGCACATAAACTGAGGTCACCAAGATCTAAAAGATGTTTATTTGAGAATTCCTAGTAAATTTTGGAAACGGTCAGTTTCAACTACTTACAACAAATTTGATGTTCTCACATTTCAGTAGGGGAAAGAAGATAATGGTGATTTATGGCCACTGGGAATTAGAACTTTTCAGGCTGCTGATCTGCCTTCATACACCTCTGCCCTAACCCTCTGCACCCAGTCCCTTCTGGCTAACTCCGAAGCTCCCCTGCCAATTTACTTTCGATAAAATTGACTTCACTGTCACTGTAGAACAGAGAAAACTGGGCCAGAGAGTTAGCTCAGTGATTCCAGCGCCTGCCTGGCAAGCACAAAGTCCCGAGTTCGATCCCCAGTCACCACAAACAATGCTGGGCGTGGAGACTCATCAATCAATACTACATACCACAGTGCTGGGTGTGGTGGCTCATGCCTGCTGTAATCCCAGCAGGCAGAGAGGCAGAGACAGGAAGATTGCTGAGTTTGAGGCTTGCCTGGGCTACATAGTGAGCTAAGGACCAGCCTGAACTCCAAAGCGAGAACCTGTCTCAAAAAAAAAAAAAAAAAGAACAGAGAAAACTGTTACTGCTCTATCCCCTGTTCACATTTACTGTTATGGAGATTGACACGTGACCTGGTGTGGTTGAATATTTCTACAGGGAGGTTGTTGGGACCTTTGGAGAAAGAAAAAAAAATCAAACTTTTTTAATCTCCCGAGATAACTTGTAGATCTGATCCATCTTTCAAAGAATACATGGAAGCAAGTGACTCTATGGCTACTTGTAACTAAAAAGGAACCTCATATTAGAATGAATAACACTGGTAGGAAAGCAGAGGTGATGAGTGAAATATTGGAGGCCTCAGGACATGACTGCGCTGTTGAATTGAACTACATGACACCTGCTCAGGGACTTTCTGTTATCGTAGCTGATAAACCTCTTTATTTCAGGAACCAGATTGAAGTACAACTTTTATTTTGTTTCTGTTTTTCGTTTTGTTTTTGCAATAAAAATATACCAGACAGAGTCATATTTGCTTTTATATTTTTTTTTGCTGATACCTTGAAAAGTATAGTCTAAAGTTCTAAAATCCATTCCTTCACAGAGCTGGTTATAATAATTAAAATGCACACAAAACAAAATAGTAAAATTTATATTCTAAGTGGAGGAAAAGTGAAAAGATAGAGCACAACATAGCTATTGTCCTGTGTTTCAATAATATAAACAAAATATGAATTTATTTTACAGAATGCAGTGATCCATTCCAAGAACAATAAACAATCTACCACGAGTATATTTTACACTGCCTCATCATAGTACGTTTAGTTGAATGTATGCATTCAAAAAAATGTCTAAAATTTGTTCTTGCATTTCTCATGTTGTAATAACAGCAGAGATTATTTGAATACAGTGATATAGTTACAATATAGCAGTGAATATGGAAAAATACTGATCTCTGTACTTTTAATTTAGTGCAAATAAGTAAAATGGGTGTTCAAATTAAACTTAAAATGTGCACTAAAGTTATTACATACACACAAAACTCATGATGCCTCCTTACTGAGTTTTAAGATAGAATCAGAGTTTGATTTCCATGTACAGATCCTTAGTGCAGACGGTACATAATGAATATTTGAAATTCAGATGCAAATCACCTATATGATGGTGAAAGGTGAATATTCTTCCGTGGGTCCCCGAGGCTGTGCTTGTCAATTCTCCTGTGTTTTCTCTGCTACTTTGGATTCTGTAAATTTTGTGGTTCTGATTCCATCTTCCTGTGTTTTACCATCACCATTTGAAAACAGAGTCCAGCCAACATGTTGCACTCATTTCTGTTATTTTACTTTTGAAGTTTGTAATATTTACCTTTAGTCAACTTATTTCTTTTCTGAGCCTTTTATTCTTTTGTTCTTCATGTGTTGCAAAGCGATGTGAAGTTCCTTGTTGGAATAGTTTGTTTATAATTTTTCAGATCGTCGCAATTTGTGATTCAACTAATTGCCATTAGATGACTGTCATTTATCCTTCAAATTGTAATCCTCTTGGTTCTCAGTGAAACATCTTTTATTACATCCTGTGTTTTTATTGGTTATGTTAGGAGATCCTGCTTCCTGCCCAGAATATATTCAGCATTCACCCCGTGTAGACGCAGTCCCAACCTGACTCTACGCACGGGTTGTCTGGTCTCATTGGCAGTCTGACTTTGTGCGCCTGCGCAGTGCTGCTTTGGTCCAAAGGATTCATTGGCACAATCATGGCTTCCATTTGTCCTTGCTGGTTCTGTTTGTGCAGTCAGAACTGCCAAGGTCAGGTACCCTGGTATCACTCGTTAGAGAAAGAAATCCCTCCTGAATAGTGCAGGAATATTGTCTGCCTCCGGTGGAAGAAGCAAAATGAGGGGCATCTCCCAGGAGGTGAGGCCTTGGAGCAGAGAAATCCCTTTGGCTCCATCGGAGGAGTGGAGTGGGGACTCCGGCCGGGGGAGGGGGAGGGGAGAGGCCTTTACCTCGACTCATGTTCCCCAGTCAATGGTGTCTTTTGATCAGCTGGGAGAAAATTCTCTGCCCCGGGAAAAAGGCCAAGTCTAGGATACACTTAGAAGGCTTCTTTCACCGGTGGTCCCCAAGTTCCCCAGTGCGAGGGCTCTGTTTCCACGCGGAGGCGGCACCAGTGTGGCTGTTCTGCCTCCGCTTCTATGCTGGGCTCGGGGAAGCTGGCTGGCGGGGAGATGAGGTTTGTTTCTCAGACACTTCCAGGCCTGGGCCCTGACCTCCCCCTCCCCCCCTCGACTTCTCAGAGCTGTCACTGCTCTGCAGAGAGGAGCAGGAGGAGCAGTGAGACAGTTATCACCCTATGACTTGGACTGGAAATCTGTAAAAACTCACTTGCTAACATACCTATTTTCCTCCCCGTCAATGGCACTCTATTTTCCATGAGCTGAAAATATATTAGTAAGATTTTTGAGGCTCAATACACTAAGGGTTGATAAGACAGAATTCAGAAGGTGAGAAGAAATTAAATCATATGATGTGTACTGACGGTGCTAAGCATTGGCTTCAGAATATACCCCAAGGCAGGCTATGACTTGTTTAATTGTTGAATCACTGTTGTAGAATTTCAGAGTACAAGAAAATCACAGGGAGCTAGAAAGAGTGGGAAGACGGGAGAGAATCTCAGCTTTCATTGAAAGATTAGAGAAGCAAAATAATTTTTGAAGATTTTATTTAAAAAAAAACACTTCCATGTAGAAAATGGCATTCAGTCATTAAGAATGGGAGTTCTGGAGTGAATACTGCTAGAATAGAGTATTCTCTCTTCTTCCCAGACACACATGGCATCAAGAAATATCTGCACAGGGCCGGAGATTTAGCTCAGTGGTTCTGGTTCCTGCCTCGCAAGCGCAAGATCCTGAGTTCGATCCCGGTAACCACATACAATGCTGGGCATGGTGACTCATGCACACCAGCCATCAATAGCACATACCACAGTGCCAGGCATGGTGGCTCATGCCTGTAATCCCAGCACTTGAGAGGCAGAGACAGGATGATTGCTGAGTTCCAGGCTTGCCTGGGCTATATAGTGAGCTCAGGGCCAGCCTGAACTACAAAGCAAGACCCTATCTCAAAAAAAAAAAAAAAAAAAAAAAAAGAAAGAAAGAAATATCTTCACAGCATCTTCCTGATAGTATAATGAGCTTATATTCATACTTGACTCTAGGGCTTCTACAAGGCTTGAATGAACACTTCTTAGCATGATGTCTATAGGTACATAACTGGCCACTGTTGTGTTGCTTTACTAGGCATATTCTATGGGGAATGCTACTTCCCCTTGCAAGGCTCCCGTCTTTCTTCTTATGTGAAGTTCATTATTATGAGCTTAAAAATTCCTCATTGATGTGGTAGGTGGATTGGCAGGAAGGTGGGTAAAAGGATGGATGGATGGATGGATGGATGGATGGATGGATGGATGGATGGATGGAGAAGTAATGAAAAATTCCATCCACTATACATTAGATAATGCTAGAAAATGTTATGCTTATTTAATTTTGCCTACAACATGTTGCAGTAAATCAAATTATATGTCAGCCACCTGTTTTGCCATATTGCTGATTTGTTATAACAAGTGAATTAGATTTCTCCTAAGATTTTAAAATGATTATGCTGAGATTTATGTAGAAGCATTACTTACATGTAAAGTATAGGTAGCTTTTGTTAATCGGGTGCTTGACCATACTTATAAAATTAAATCACAGTATTAGAGACATCATGACATTTTTCTCAAAACATATAAGTAGCTGTTTTGAGTAACTTGCAAGTAATTTTAATTTTCATTCTTCAGTCTCATTATTTACCTCTTACAGAGAATCAATTTCAAGTTATTTCTTCACCTAATTATCTAATATTAGGACTCTATTTACTTTCACAAAAATCTCGAGTTTGACATGCTTATTTAAAAGAATATTCTAAGTAACTATTTGAGAAGATACCAAAGCTACCAGGTTGCATTTTGTGGACTACTCTACTTCTGAATGTACGTAACTTTCATGTTTGTTGACTGGAAACTGATTCTTACATGACGCATAGCTCTCATTTAAAATGCAGTACTCTAGGGGCCGGAGGGTTAGCTCAGTGGTTCCATCGCCTGCCTCGCAAGCGCAAGGTCCTGAGTTCGATCCCCGGTAACCACATATAATGCTGGGCGTGGACACTCACGCCCACCAGCCATCAATACCACATACCGTGCTGGGCGTGGTGGCTCACGCCTGTAATCCCAGCACTCAGGAGGCAGAGGCAGGAAGATTGCTGAGTTCAAGGCTTGCCTGGGCTCCATAGTGAGCTCAGAGCCAGCTTGAACTACAAAGCGAGACCCTGTCTCAAAAAAAAAAAAAATGCAGTACTCTATGTCTATTGCCATATTTTTGGCAACTCTAATTTTAAACAGGGGAGTGCAAAGATTTATGTTTTTATTTATGTGGTTTAAGAATTCCAATGTAAGTACTGTGCTAGATCAAATAATTGTTATGGTAGAACTGGGTTATTTTTCTCTGAGGCAAAGGGACATGCTGGTATATCTATATCCATATTGAATCGCTGTAATCTAAACATTAGCCTAAGCATTTTGCATTAAGATTTTGTGGTACCATCTTAAAAGCCATCTTCAGCATTCTCAGAACAAATTCTTGTCCAATCTCTTTTCTCCACTATTCAGTAGAAATTATTCTCTGGAATTTTTTTGAGGGGGAAGGTGTTACCAATCTCTTCTTAACTTTTGTAAAGAAAAGTGATCACACTGTGTTATTCATTATTTATTCAAATAAGAACATGCACAGTGCATGTATCTCTGGACCATCCTCTTTGTTTTCCTTTTCATAAAATCTTAACTAAGCTTCCTTTTTTGATGGATTTTAATCTTTCCTTTTTAAAAAAAAAAA